>JBAPLH010001638.1:0-90266 GCA_037897445.1 Ceriops zippeliana
TAATGGTGTTTCTAATTTTTTGATTCAATCAACATGGTAGGTTGTTTAGGCACACGTGTTAATTTCATGATCACTGTGCCAAAAAGTGTGTTTGGAGTCAAAAGAGGAGCATTGCTAAAGAGAAATGGTGGGAGGCACTCTCTTATTTTGAATTCAACAATTAATATCATTAAGAAATGAAATTCAAGATGAAGCACTCCATTGTTTGTTAAATTGAATGAATTCATGTGATTGATGGTCCAAGGGCATTTTTTTCATAATGAGTATAGTCATTAAGGAAGAAGCAAAATGTAGTTTGAAAGTTATTGCATGAAAAATAGTCTTGGTAACAATAAGAGGAGCTTAATTTACATGAGGTGAATAGAATGTCTTATTATTTCAGAATTAAACCAGTTCACATTTGTACTTAAAGCAAAGCATGATAAATGACTCCTTTGACTAACCGATTTAAATGGATTTAGAGTTTTAATGGTGTTTCTACCTTTTTGATTCAATCAATATGGTAGGTTGTTTAGCCACACGTGTTAATTTCATGATCACTGTGTCAAAAAGTGTGTTTGGAGTCAAAAGAGGAGCATTGCTAAAGAGAAATGGTGGGAGGCACTCTCTTATTTTGAATTCAACAATTAATATCAATAAGAAAATGAAATTCAAGATGAAGCACTCCATTGTTTGTTAAATGAAATAAATTCATGTGATAGATGGCCCTAGGGCATTTTTTTTCATAATGACTATAGTCACTAAGGAAGAAGCAAAATGTAATTTGAAAGTTATTGCATGAAAAATAGTCTTGGTAAGAATAAGAGGAGCATAATTCACATGAGTTGATTAGAATATCTTATTATTTTAGAATTAAACCAGTTAACATTTCTACGGAATGCAAACTATGATGAATGATTCCTTTTACTGACTGATTTAAATGGATTGAGAGTTCTAATGGTATTTATACTTGTTTGATTCAATCAATATGGTAGGTTGTTTAGCCACACGTGTTAATTTCATGATCAATGTATCAAAAAGTGTGTTTGGAGTCAAAAGACGAGCATTGCTAAAGAGAAATGGTGGGAGGCACTCTCTTATTTTGAATTCAACAATTAATATTATTAAGAAACGAAATTGAAGATCAAGCACTCCATTGTTTGTTAAATTGAATGAATTCATGTGATAGATAGTCCATGGGCATTTTCTTCATAATGAGTATAGTCATTAAGGAAGAAGCAAAATGTAATTTGAAAGTTATTGCATGAAAAATAGTCTTGGTAACAATAAGAGGAGCTTAATTCACATGAGGTGAATAGAATGTCTTATTATTTCAGAATTAAACCAGTTCACATTTGTAAGGAATTCAAACAATGATGAATGACTCCTTTGACTAACGTATTTAAATGGATTTAGAGTTTTAATGGTGTTTCTACCTTTTTGATTCAATCAATATGGTAGGTTGTTTAGCCACACGTGTTAATTTCATGATCACTGTGTCAAAAAGTGTGTTTGGAGTCAAAAGAGGAGCATTGCTAAACAGAAATGGTGGGAGGCACTCTCTTATTTTCAATTCAACAATTAATATCAATAAGAAATGAAATTCAAGATGTAGCACTCCATTGTTTGTTAAATTGAATGAATTCATGTGATAGATAGTCCATGGGCATTTTCTTCATAATGACTATAGTCATTAAGGAAGAAGCAAAATGTAATTTGAAAGTTATTGCATGAAAAATAGTCTTGGTAACAATAAGAGGAGCATAATTCACATGAGTTGATTAGAATATCTTATTATTATTTTAGAATTAAAAACCAGTTAACATTTGTACGGAATGCAAACTATGATGAATGATTCCTTTGACTGACGGATTTAAATGGACTGAGTTTTAATGGTATTTATACTTGTTTGATTCAATCAATATGGTAGGTTGTTTAGCCACACGTGTTAATTTCATGATCAATGTATCAAAAAGTGTCTTTGGAGTCAAAAGAGGAGCATTACTAAAGAGAAATGGTGGGAGGCACTCTCTTATTTTGAATTCAACTATTAATATCATTAAGAAATGAAATTCAAGATGAAGCACTCCATTGTTTGTCAAATTGAATGAATTCATGTGATTGATGGTCCATGGGCATTTTCTTCATAATGAGTATAGTGATTAAGGAAGAAGCAAAATGTAATTTGAAAGTTATTGCATGAAAAATAGTCTTCGTAATAATAAGAGGAGCCACACGTGTGATTCAATCAATATTGTAGGTTGTTTAGCCACACGTGTTAATTTCATGATCAATGTATCAAAAAGTGTGTTTGGAGTCAAAAGAGGAGCATTACTAAAGAGAAATGGTGGGAGGCACTCTCTTATTTTGAATTCAACTATTAATATCATTAAGAAATGAAATTCAAGATGAAGCACTCCATTGTTTGTCAAATTGAATGAATTCATGTGATAGATAGTCCATGGGCATTTTCTTCATAATGAGTATAGTCATTAAGGAAGAAGCAAAATGTAATTTGAAATTTATTGCATGGAAAATAGTCTTGGTAAGAATAAGAGAAGCATAATTCACATGAGTTGATTAGAATATCTTATTATTTTAGAATTAAACCAGTTAACATTTGTAAGGAATGCAGACCATGTTGAATGATTCCTTTGACTAACGAATTTAAATGTATTTAGAGTTTTAATATTATTTATACTTGTTTGATTCAATCAATATGGTAGGTTGTTTAGCCACACGTGTTAATTTCATTATCAATGTATCAAAAAGTGTCTTTGGAGTCAAAAGAGGAGCATTGCTAAAGAGAAATGGTGGGAGGCACTCTCTTATTTTGAATTCAACAATTAATATCATTAAGAAATGAAATTCAGGATCAAGCACTCCATTGTTTGTTAAATTGAATGAATTCATGTGATAGATAGTCCATGGGAATTTTCTTCATAATGAGTATAGTCATTAAGGAAGAAGCAAAATGTAATTTGAAAGTTATTGCATGAAAAATAGTCTTGGTAACAATAAGAGGAGCTTAATTCACATGAGGTGAATAGAATGTCTTATTATTTCAGAATTGAACCAGTTCACATTTGTACGGAATGCAAACCATGATGAATGACTCCTTTGACTAATGGATTTAGAGTTTTAATGGTGTTTCTAATTTTTTGATTCAATCAATATGGTAGGTTGTTTAGGCACACGTGTTAATTTCATGATCACTGTGCCAAAAAGTGTGTTTGGAGTCAAAAGAGGAGCATTGCTAAAGAGAAATGGTGGGAGGCACTCTCTTATTTTGAATTCAACAATTAATATCATTAAGAAATGAAATTCAAGATGAAGCACTCCATTGTTTGTAAAATTGAATGAATTCATGTGATTGATGGTCCAAGGGCATTTTTTTCATAATGAGTATAGTCATTAAGGAAGAAGCAAAATGTAGTTTGAAAGTTATTGCAAGAAAAATAGTCTTGGTAACAATAAGAGGAGCTTAATTTACATGGGGTGAATAGAATGTCTTATTATTTCAGAATTAAACCAGTTCACATTTGTACTTAAAGCAAAGCATGATAAATGACTCCTTTGACTAACCGATTTAAATGGATTTAGAGTTTTAATGGTGTTTCTACCTTTTTGATTCAATCAATATGGTAGGTTGTTTAGCCACACGTGTTAATTTCATGATCACTGTGTCAAAAAGTGTGTTTGGAGTCAAAAGAGGAGCATTGCTAAAGAGAAATGGTGGGAGGCACTCTCTTATTTTGAATTCAACAATTAATATCAATAAGAAATGAAATTCAAGATGAAGCACTCCATTGTTTGTTAAATTGAATAAATTCATGTGATAGATGGCCCTAGGGCATTTTTTTCATAATGACTATAGTCACTAAGGAAGAAGCAAAATGTAATTTGAAAGTTATTGCATGAAAAATAGTCTTGGTAAGAATAAGAGGAGCATAATTCACATGAGTTGATTAGAATATCTTATTATTTTAGAATTAAAAACCAGTTAACATTTCTACGGAATGCAAACTATGATGAATGATTCCTTTTACTGACTGATTTCAATGGATTGAGAGTTCTAATGGTATTTATACTTGTTTGATTCAATCAATATGGTAGGTTGTTTAGCCACACGTGTTAATTTCATGATCAATGTATCAAAAAGTGTGTTTGGAGTCAAAAGAGGAGCATTGCTAAAGAGAAATGGTGGGAGGCACTCTCTTATTTTGAATTCAACAATTAATATTATTAAGAAATGAAATTCAAGATCAAGCACTCCATTGTTTGTTAAATTGAATGAATTCATGTGATAGATAGTCCATGGGCATTTTCTTCATAATGAGTATAGTCATTAAGGAAGAAGCAAAATGTAATTTGAAAGTTATTGCATGAAAAATAGTCTTGGTAACAATAAGAGGAGCTTAATTCACATGAGGTGAATAGAATGTCTTATTATTTCAGAATTAAACCAGTTCACATTTGTAAGGAATGCAAACAATGATGAATGACTCCTTTGACTAACGTATTTAAATGGATTTAGAGTTTTAATGGTGTTTCTACCTTTTTGATTCAATCAATATGGTAGGTTGTTTAGCCACACGTGTTAATTTCATGATCACTGTATCAAAAAGTGTGTTTGGAGTCAAAAGAGGAGCATTACTAAAGAGAAATGGTGGGAGGCACTCTCTTATTTTGAATTCAACTATTAATATCATTAAGAAATGAAATTCAAGATGAAGCACTCCATTGTTTGTCAAATTGAATGAATTCATGTGATAGATAGTCCATGGGCATTTTCTTCATAATGAGTATAGTCATTAAGGAAGAAGCAAAATGTAATTTGAAAGTTATTGCATGAAAAATAGTCTTCGTAACAATAAGAGGAGCATAATTCACATGAGTTGATTAGAATATCTTATTATTTTAGAATTAAACCAGTGAACATTTGTAAGGAATGCAAACCATGATGAATGACTCCTTTGACTAAAGGATTTAAATGGATTTTGAGTTTTAATGGTGTTTCTACCTTTTTGATTCAATCAATATGGTAGGTTGTTTAGCCACACGTGTTAATTTCATGATCACTGTGTCAAAAAGTGTGTTTGGAGTCAAAAGAGGAGCATTGCTAAAGAGAAATGGTGGGAGGCACTCTCTTATTTTGAATTCAACAATTAATATCAATAAGAAATGAAATTCAAGATGAAGCACTCCATTGTTTGTTAAATTGAATGAATTTATGTGATAGATGGTCCTAGGGCATTTTTTTCATAATGAGTATAGTCATTAAGGAAGAAGCAAAATGTAATTTGAAAGTTATTCCATGAAAAATAGTCTTGGTAAGAATAAGAGGAGCATAATTCACATGAGTTGATTAGAATATCTTATTATTTTAGAATTAAACCAGTTAACATTTGTACGGAATGCAAACTATGATGAATGATTCCTTTGACTGACGAATTTAAATGGATTGAGAGTCTTAATGGTATTTATACTTGTTTGATTCAATCAATATGGTAGGTTGTTTAGCCACACGTGTTAATTTCATGATCAATGTATCAAAAAGTGTGTTTGGAGTCAAAAGAGGAGCATTGCTAAAGAGAAATGGTGGGAGGCACTCTCTTATTTTGAATTCAACAATTAATATCATTAAGAAATGAAATTGAAGATTAAGCACTCCATTGTTTGTTAAATTGAATGAATTCATGTGATAGATAGTCCATGGGCATTTTCTTCATAATGAGTATAGTCATTAAGGAAGAAGCAAAATGTAATTTGAAAGTTATTACATGAAAAATAGACTTGGTCACAATAAGAGGAGCTTAATTCACATGAGGTGAATAGATTGTCTTATTACATCAGAATTAAACCAGTTCACATTTGAACGGAATGCAAACCATGATAAATGACTCCTTTGACTAACGGATTTAAATGGATTTAGAGTTTCAATGGTGTTTCTATCTTTTTTATTCAATCAATATGGTAGGTTGATTAGCCACACGTGTTAATTTCATGATCACTGTGTCAAAAAGTGTGTTTGGAGTCAAAAGAGGGGCATTGCTAAAGAGAAATGGTGGGAGGCACTCTCTTATTTTGAATTCAACAATTAATATCAATAAGAAATGAAATTCAAGATGAAGCACTCCATTGTTTGTTAAATTGAATGAATTCATGTGATAGATGGTCCTAGGGCATTTTTTTCATAATGAGTATAGTCATTAAGGAAGAAGCAAAATGTAATTTGAAAGTTATTGCATGAAAAGTAGTCTTGGCAAGAATAAGAGGAGCATAATTCACATGAGTTGATTAGAATATCTTATTATTTTAGAATTAAACCAGTTAACATTTGTACAGAATGCAGACTATGATGGATGATTCCTTTGATTGACAGATTTAAATGGATTGAGAGTGTTAATGGTATTTATACTTGTTTGATTCAATCAATATGGTAGGTTGTTTAGCCACACGTGTTAATTTCATGATCAATGTATCAAAAAGTGTGTTTGGAGTCAAAAGAGGAGCATTGCTAAACAGAAATGGTGGGAGGCACTCGCTTATTTTGAATTCAACAACTAATATCATTAAGAAATGAAATTGAAGATGAAGCACTCCATTGTTTGTTAAATTGAAGGAATTCATGTGATAGATAGTCCATGGGCATTTTCTTCATAATGAGTATAGTCTTTAAGGAAGAAGCAAAATGTAATTTGAAAGTTATTGCATGAAAAATAGTCTTGGTAAGAATAAGAGCAGCATAATTCACATGAGTCGATTAGAATATCTTATTATTTTAGAATTAAACCAGTTAACATTTGTACGGAATGCAAACTATGATGAATGATTCCTTTGACTGACGGATTTAAATGGATTGAGTTTTAATGGTATTTATACTTGTTTGATTCAATCAATATGGTAGGTTGTTTAGCCACACGTGTTAATTTCATGATCAATGTATCAAAAAGTGTGTTTGGAGTCAAAAGAGGAGCATTACTAAAGAGAAATGGTGGGAGGCACTCTCTTATTTTGAATTCAACTATTAATATCATTAAGAAATGAAATTCAAGATGAAGCACTCCATTGTTTGTCAAATTGAATGAATTCATGTGATAGATAGTCCATGGGCATTTTCTTCATAATGAGTATAGTCATTAAGGAAGAAGCAAAATGTAATTTGAAAGTTATTGCATGAAAAATAGTCTTCGTAACAATAAGAGGAGCATAATTCACATGAGTTGATTAGAATATCTTATTATTTTAGAATTAAACCAGTTAACATTTGTAAGGAATGCAAACCATGTTGAATGATTCCTTTGACTAACGGATTTAAATGTATTTAGAGTTTTAATGGTATTTATACTTGTTTGATTCAATCAATATGGTAGGTTGTTTAGCCACACGTGTTAATTTCATGATCAATGTATCAAAAAGTGTCTTTGGAGTCAAAAGAGGAGCATTGCTAAAGAGAAATGGTGGGAGGCACTCTCTCTTATTTTGAATTCAACAATTAATATCATTAAGAAATGAAATTCAAGATCAAGCACTCCATTGTTTGTTAAATTGAATGAATTCATGTGATAGATAGTCCATGGGCATTTTCTTCATAATGAGTATAGTCATTAAGGAAGAAGCAAAATGTAATTTTGAAAGTTATTGCATGAAAAAATAGTCTTGGTAACAATAAGAGGAGCTTAATTCACATGAGGTGAATAGAATGTCTTATTATTTCAGAATTGAACCAGTTCACATTTGTACGGAATGCAAACCATGATGAATGACTCCTTTGACTAATGGATTTAGAGTTTTAATGGTGTTTCTAATTTTTTGATTCAATCAATATGGTAGGTTGTTTAGGCACACGTGTTATTTTCATGATCACTGTGCCAAAAAGTGTGTTTGGAGTCAAAAGAGGAGCATTGCTAAAGAGAAATGGTGGGAGGCACTCTCTTATTTTGAATTCAACAATTAATATCATTAAGAAATGAAATTCAAGATGAATCACTCCATTGTTTGTTAAATTGAATGAATTCATGTGATTGATGGTCCAAGGGCATTTTTTTCATAATGAGTATAGTCATTAAGGAAGAAGCAAAATGTAATTTGAAAGTTATTGCATGAAAAATAGTCTTGGTAACAATAAGAGGAGATTAATTTACATGAGGTGAATAGAATGCCTTATTATTTCAGAATTAAACCAGTTCACATTTGTACTTAAAGCAAACCATGATAAATGACTCCTTTGACTAACCAATTTAAATGGATTTAGAGTTTTAATGGTGTTTCTACCTTTTTGATTCAATCAATATGGTAGGTTGTTTAGCCACACGTGTTAATTTCATGATCACTGTGTCAAAAAGTGTGTTTGGAGTCAAAAGAGGAGCATTGCTAAAGAGAAATGGTGGGAGGCACTCTCTTATTTTGAATTCAACAATTAATAACAATAAGAAATGAAATTCAAGATGAAGCACTCCATTGTTTGTTAAATTGAATAAATTCATGTGATAGATGGCCCTACGACATTTTTTTTCATAATGACTATAGTCACTAAGGAAGAAGCAAAATGTAATTTGAAAGTTATTGCATGAAAAATAGTCTTGGTAAGTATAAGAGGAGCATAATTCACATGAGTTGATTAGAATATCTTATTATTTTAGAATTAAACCAGTTAACATTTCTACGGAATGCAAACTATGATGAATGATTCCTTTTACTGACTGATTTAAATGGATTGAGAGTTCTAATGGTATTTTATACTTGTTTGATTCAATCAATATGGTAGGTTGTTTAGCCACACGTGTTTAATTTCATGATCAATGTATCAAAAAGTGTGTTTGGAGTCAAAAGAGGAGCATTGCTAAAGAGAAATGGTGAGAGGCACTCTCTTATTTTTAATTCAACAATTAATATTATTAAGAAATGAAATTCAAGATCAAGCACTCCATTGTTTGTTTGTTAAATTGAATGAATTCATGTGATAGATAGTCCATGGGCATTTTCTTCATAATGAGTATAGTCATTAAGGAAGAAGCAAAATGTAATTTGAAAGTTATTGCATGAAAAATAGTCTTGGTAACAATAAGAGGAGCTTAATTCACATGAGGTGAATAGAATGTCTTATTATTTCAGAATGGAACCAGTTCACATTTGTACGGAATGCAAACCATGATGAATGACTCCTTTGACTAATGGATTTAGAGTTTTAATGGTGTTTCTAATTTTTTGATTCAATCAATATGGTAGGTTGTTTAGGCACACGTGTTATTTTCATGATCACTGTGCCAAAAAGTGTGTTTGGAGTCAAAAGAAAAGCATTGCTAAAGGGAAATGGTGGGAGGCACTCTCTTATTTTGAATTCAACAATCAATATCATTAAGAAATGAAATTCAAGATGAAGCACTCCATTGTTTGTTAAATTGAATGAATTCATGTGATTGATGGTCCAAGGGCATTTTTTTCATAATGAGTATAGTCATTAAGGAAGAAGCAAAATGTAATTTGAAAGTTATTGCATGAAAAATAGTCTTGGTAACAATAAGAGGAGATTAATTTACATGAGGTGAATAGAATGCCTTATTATTTCAGAATTAAACCAGTTCACATTTGTACTTAAAGCAAACCATGATAAATGACTCCTTTGACTAACCAATTTAAATGGATTTAGAGTTTTAATGGTGTTTCTACCTTTTTGATTCAATCAATATGGTAGGTTGTTTAGCCACACGTGTTAATTTCATGATCACTGTGTCAAAAAGTGAGTTTGGAGTCAAAAGAGGAGCATTGCTAAAGAGAAATGGTGGGAGGCACTCTCTTATTTTGAATTCAACAATTAATATCAATAAGAAATGAAATTCAAGATGAAGCACTCCATTGTTTGTTAAATTGAATGAATTCATGTGATAGATAGTCCATGGGCATTTTCTTCATAATGACTATAGTCATTAAGGAAGAAGCAAAATGTAATTTGAAAGTTATTGCATGAAAAATAGTCTTGGTAAGAATAAGAGGAGCATAATTCACATGAGTTGATTAGAATATCTTATTATTTTAGAATTAAACCAGTTAACATTTCTACGGAATGCAAACTATGATGAATGATTCCTTTTACTGACTGATTTAAATGGATTGAGAGTTCTAATGGTATTTATACTTGTTTGATTCAATCAATATGGTAGGTTGTTTAGCCACACGTGTTAATTTCATGATCAATGTATCAAAAAGTGTGTGTGGGAGTCAGTCAAAAGAGGAGCATTGCTAAAAGAGAAATGGTGAGAGGCACTCTCTTATTTTTAATTCAACAATTAATATTATTAAGAAATGAAATTCAAGATCAAGCACTCCATTGTTTGTTAAATTGAATGAATTCATGTGATAGATAGTCCATGGGCATTTTCTTCATAATGAGTATAGTCATTAAGGAAGAAGCAAAATGTAATTTGAAAGTTACTGCATGAAAAAATAGTCTTGGTAACAATAAGAGGAGCTTAATTCACATGAGGTGAATAGAAATGTCTTATTATTTCAGAATTGAACCAGTTCACATTTGTACGGAATGCAAACCATGATGAATGACTCCTTTGACTAATGGATTTAGAGTTTTAATGGTGTTTCTAATTTTTTTGATTCAATCAATATGGTAGGTTGTTTTTAGCCACACGTGTTATTTTCATGATCACTGTGCCAAAAAGTGTGTTTGGAGTCAAAAGAGGAGCATTGCTAAAGAGAAATGGTGGGAGGCACTCTCTTATTTTGAATTCAACAATTAATATCATTAAGAAATGAAATTCAAGATGAAGCACTCCATTGTTTGTTAAATTGAATGAATTCATGTGATTGATGGTCCAAGGGCATTTTTTTTCATAATGAGTATAGTTATTAAGGAAGAAGCAAAATGTAATTTGAAAGTTATTGCATGAAAAATAGTCTTGGTAACAATAAGAGGAGATTAATTTACATGAGGTGAATAGAATGCCTTATTATTTCAGAATTAAACCAGTTCACATTTGTACTTAAAGCAAACCATGATAAATGACTCCTTTGACTAACCAATTTAAATGGATTTAGAGTTTTAATGGTGTTTCTACCTTTTTGATTCAATCAATATGGTAGGTTGTTTAGCCACACGTGTTAATTTCATGATCACTGTGTCAAAAAGTGTGTGTTTGGAGTCAAAAGAGGAGCATTGCTAAAGAGAAATGGTGGGAGGCACTCTCTTATTTTGAATTCAACAATTAATATCAATAAGAAATGAAATTCAAGATGAAGCACTCCATTGTTTGTTAAATTGAATAAATTCATGTGATAGATGGCCCTACGACATTTTTTTCATAATGACTATAGTCACTAAGGAAGAAGCAAAATGTAATTTGAAAGTTATTGCATGAAAAATAGTCTTGGTAAGAATAAGAGGAGCATAATTCACATGAGTTGATTAGAATATCTTATTATTTTTAGAATTAAACCAGTTAACATTTCTACGGAATGCAAACTATGATGAATGATTCCTTTTACTGACTGATTTAAATGGATTGAGAGTTCTAATGGTATTTATACTTGTTTGATTCAATCAATATGGTGGTAGGTTGTTTAGCCACACGTGTTAATTTCATGATCAATGTATCAAAAAGTGTGTTTGGAGTCAAAAGAGGAGCATTGCTAAAGAGAAATGGTGAGAGGCACTCTCTTATTTTTAATTCAACAATTAATATTATTAAGAAATGAAATTCAAGATCAAGCACTCCATTGTTTGTTAAATTGAATGAATTCATGTGATAGATAGTCCATGGGCATTTTCTTCATAATGAGTATAGTCATTAAGGAAGAAGCAAAATGTAATTTGAAAGTTATTGCATGAAAAATAGTCTTGGTAACAATAAGAGGAGCTTAATTCACATGAGGTGAATAGAATGTCTTATTATTTCAGAATTGAACCAGCTCACATTTGTACGGAATGCAAACCATGATGAATGACTCCTTTGACTAATGGATTTAGAGTTTTAATGGTGTTTCTAATTTTTTGATTCAATCAATATGGTAGGTTGTTTAGGCACACATGTTATTTTCATGATCGCTGTGCCAAAAAGTGTGTTTGGAGTCAAAAGAGGAGCATTGCTAAAGAGAAATGGTGGGAGGCACTCTCTTATTTTGAATTCAACAATTAATATCATTAAGAAATGAAATTCAAGATGAAGCACTCCATTGTTTGTTAAATTGAATGAATTCATGTGATTGATGGTCCAAGGGCATTTTTTTCATAATGAGTATAGTATAGTCATTAAGGAAGAAGCAAAATGTAATTTGAAAGTTATTGCATGAAAAATAGTCTTGGTAACAATAAGAGGAGATTAATTTACATGAGGTGAATAGAATGCCTTATTATTTCAGAATTAAACCAGTTCACATTTGTACTTAAAGCAAACCATGATAAATGACTCCTTTGACTAACCAATTTAAATGGATTTAGAGTTTTAATGGTGTTTCTACCTTTTTGATTCAATCAATATATGGTAGGTTGTTTAGCCACACGTGTTAATTTCATGATCACTGTGTCAAAAAGTGTGTTTGGAGTCAAAAGAGGAGCATTGCTAAAGAGAAATGGTGGGAGGCACTCTCTTATTTTGAATTCAACAATTAATATCAATAAGAAATGAAATTCAAGATGAAGCACTCCATTGTTTGTTAAATTGAATAAATTCATGTGATAGATGGCCCTACGACATTTTTTTTCATAATGACTATAGTCACTAAGGAAGAAGCAAAATGTAATTTGAAAGTTATTGCATGAAAAATAGTCTTGGTAAGAAATAAGAGGAGCATAATTCACATGAGTTGATTAGAATATCTTATTATTTTAGAATTAAAACCAGTTAACATTTCTACGGAATGCAAACTATGATGAATGATTCCTTTTACTGACTGATTTAAATGGATTGAGAGTTCTAATGGTATTTATACTTGTTTGATTCAATCAATATGGTAGGTTGTTTAGCCACACGTGTTAATTTCATGATCAATGTATCAAAAAGTGTGTTTTGGAGTCAAAAGAGGAGCATTGCTAAAGAGAAATGGTGAGAGGCACTCTCTTATTTTTAATTCAACAATTAATATTATTAAGAAATGAAATTCAAGATCAAGCACTCCATTGTTTGTTAAATTGAATGAATTCATGTGATAGATAGTCCATGGGCATTTTTCTTCATAATGAGTATAGTCATTAAGGAAGAAGCAAAATGTAATTTGAAAGTTATTGCATGAAAAATAGTCTTGGTAACAATAAGAGGAGCTTAATTCACATGAGGTGAATAGAATGTTCTTATTATTTCAGAATTGAACCAGCTCACATTTGTACGGAATGCAAACCATGATGAATGACTCCTTTGACTAATGGATTTAGAGTTTTAATGGTGTTTCTAATTTTTTGATTCAATCAATATGGTAGGTTGTTTAGGCACACATGTTATTTTCATGATCGCTGTGCCAAAAAGTGTGTTTGGAGTCAAAAGAGGAGCATTGCTAAAGAGAAATGGTGGGAGGCACTCTCTTATTTTGAATTCAACAATTAATATCATTAAGAAATGAAATTCAAGATGAAGCACTCCATTGTTTGTTAAATTGAATGAATTCATGTGATTGATGGTCCAAGGGCATTTTTTTCATAATGAGTATAGTCATTAAGGAAGAAGCAAAATGTAATTTGAAAGTTATTGCATGAAAAATAGTCTTGGTAACAATAAGAGGAGATTAATTTACATGAGGTGAATAGAATGCCTTATTATTTCAGAATTAAACCAGTTCACATTTGTACTTAAAGCAAACCATGATAAATGACTCCTTTGACTAACCAATTTAAATGGATTTAGAGTTTTAATGGTGTTTCTACCTTTTTGATTCAATCAATATGGTAGGTTGTTTAGCCACACGTGTTAATTTCATGATCACTGTGTCAAAAAGTGTGTTTGGAGTCAAAAGAGAGAGCATTGCTAAAGAGAAATGGTGGGAGGCACTCTCTTATTTTGAATTCAACAATTAATATCAATAAGAAATGAAATTCAAGATGAAGCACTCCATTGTTTGTTAAATTGAATAAATTCATGTGATAGATGGCCCTACGACATTTTTTTTCATAATGACTATAGTCACTAAGGAAGAAGCAAAATGTAATTTGAAAGTTATTGCATGAAAAATAGTCTTGGTAAGAATAAGAGGAGCATAATTCACATGAGTTGATTAGAATATCTTATTATTTTAGAATTAAACCAGTTAACATTTCTACGGAATGCAAACTATGATGAATGATTCCTTTTACTGACTGATTTAAATGGATTGAGAGTTCTAATGGTATTTATACTTGTTTGATTCAATCAATATGGTAGGTTGTTTAGCCACACGTGTTAATTTCATGATCAATGTATCAAAAAGTGTGTTTGGAGTCAAAAGAGGAGCATTGCTAAAGAGAAATGGTGAGAGGCACTCTCTTATTTTTAATTCAACAATTAATATTATTAAGACATGAAATTCAAGATCAAGCACTCCATTGTTTGTTAAATTGAATGAATTCATGTGATAGATAGTCCATGGGCATTTTCTTCATAATGAGTATAGTCATTAAGGAAGAAGCAAAATGTAATTTGAAAGTTATTGCATGAAAAATAGTCTTGGTAACAATAAGAGGAGCTTAATTCACATGAGGTGAATAGAATGTCTTATTACTTCAGAATTAAACCAGTTCACATTTGAACGGTATGCAAACCATGATGAATGACTCCTTTGACTAAAGGATTTAAATGGATTTAGAGTTTTAATGGTGTTTCTACCTTTTTGATTCAATCAATATGGTAGGTTGTTTAGCCACACGTGTTAATTTCATGATCACTGTGTCAAAAAGTGTGTTTGGAGTCAAAAGAGGAGCATTGCTAAAGAGAAATGGTGGGAGGCACTCTCTTATTTTGAATTCAACAATTAATATCAATAAGAAATGAAATTCAAGATGAAGCACTCCATTGTTTGTTAAATTGAATGAATTCATGTGATAGATGGTCCTAGGGCATTTTTTTCATAATGAGTATAGTCATTAAGGAAGAAGCAAAATGAAATTTGAAAGTTATTCCATGAAAAATAGTCTTGGTAAGAATAAGAGGAGCATAATTCACATGAGTTGATTAGAATATCTTATTATTTTAGAATTAAACCAGTTAACATTTGTACGGAATGCAAAGTATGATGAATGATTCCTTTGACTGACGGATTTAAATGGATTGAGAGTCTTAATGGTATTTATACTTGTTTGATTCAATCAATATGGTAGGGTTGTTTTAGCCACACGTGTTAATTTCATGATCAATGTATCAAAAAGTGTGTTTGGAGTCCAAAGAGGAGCATTGCTAAAGAGAAATGGTGGGAGGCACTCTCTTATTTTGAATTCAACAATTAATATTATTAAGAAATGAAATTCAAGATCAAGCACTCCATTGTTTGTTAAATTGAATGAATTCATGTGATAGATAGTCCATGGGCATTTTCTTCATAATGAGTATAGTCATTAAGGAAGAAGCAAAATGTAATTTGAAAGTTATTGCATGAAAAATAGTCTTGGTAACAATAAGAGGAGCTTAATTCACATGAGGTGAATAGAATGTCTTATTATTTCAGAATTAAACCAGTTCACATTTGTAAGGAATGCAAACAATGATGAATGACTCCTTTGACTAACGTATTTAAATGGATTTAGAGTTTTAATGGTGTTTCTACCTTTTTGATTCAATCAATATGGTAGGTTGTTTAGCCACACGTGTTAATTTCATGATCACTGTGTCAAAAAGTGTGTTTGGAGTCAAAAGAGGAGCATTGCTAAACAGAAATGGTGGGAGGCACTCTCTTATTTTCAATTCAACAATTAATATCAATAAGAAATGAAATTCAAGATGAAGCACTCCATTGTTTGTTAAATTGAATGAATTCATGTGATAGATAGTCCATGGGCATTTTCTTCATAATGACTATAGTCATTAAGGAAGAAGCAAAATGTAATTTGAAAGTTATTGCATGAAAAATAGTCTTGGTAACAATAAGAGGAGCATAATTCACATGAGTTGATTAGAATATCTTATTATTTTAGAATTAAACCAGTTAACATTTGTACGGAATGCAAACTATGATGAATGATTCCTTTGACTGACGGATTTAAATGGATTGAGTTTTAATGGTATTTATACTTGTTTGATTCAATCAATATGGTAGGTTGTTTAGCCACACGTGTTAATTTCATGATCAATGTATCAAAAAGTGTGTTTGGAGTCAAAAGAGGAGCATTGCTAAAGAGAAATGGTGAGAGGCACTCTCTTATTTTTAATTCAACAATTAATATTATTAAGAAATGAAATTCAAGATCAAGCACTCCATTGTTTGTTAAATTGAATGAATTCATGTGATAGATAGTCCATGGGCATTTTCTTCATAATGAGTATAGTCATTAAGGAAGAAGCAAAATGTAATTTGAAAGTTACTGCATGAAAAATAGTCTTGGTAACAATAAGAGGAGCTTAATTCACATAAGGTGAATAGAATGTCTTATTATTTCAGAATTGAACCAGTTCACATTTGTACGGAATGCAAACCATGATGAATGACTCCTTTGACTAATGGATTTAGAGTTTTAATGGTGTTTCTAATTTTTTGATTCAATCAATATGGTAGGTTGTTTAGCCACACGTGTTATTTTCATGATCACTGTGCCAAAAAGTGTGTTTGGAGTCAAAAGAGGAGCATTGCTAAAGAGAAATGGTGGGAGGCACTCTCTTATTTTGAATTCAACAATTAATATCATTAAGAAATGAAATTCAAGATGAAGCACTCCATTGTTTGTTAAATTGAATGAATTCATGTGATTGATGGTCCAAGGGCATTTTTTTCATAATGAGTATAGTTATTAAGGAAGAAGCAAAATGTAATTTGAAAGTTATTGCATGAAAAATAGTCTTGGTAACAATAAGAGGAGATTAATTTAAATGAGGTGAATAGAATGCCTTATTATTTCAGAATTAAACCAGTTCACATTTGTACTTAAAGCAAACCATGATAAATGACTCCTTTGACTAACCAATTTAAATGGATTTAGAGTTTTAATGGTGTTTCTACCTTTTTGATTCAATCAATATGGTAGGTTGTTTAGCCACACGTGTTAATTTCATGATCACTGTGTCAAAAAGTGTGTTTGGAGTCAAAAGAGGAGCATTGCTAAAGAGAAATGGTGGGAGGCACTCTCTTATTTTGAATTCAACAATTAATATCAATAAGAAATGAAATTCAAGATGAAGCACTCCATTGTTTGTTAAATTGAATAAATTCATGTGATAGATGGCCCTACGACATTTTTTTCATAATGACTATAGTCACTAAGGAAGAAGCAAAATGTAATTTGAAAGTTATTGCATGAAAAATAGTCTTGGTAAGAATAAGAGGAGCATAATTCACATGAGTTGATTAGAATATCTTATTATTTTAGAATTAAACCAGTTAACATTTCTACGGAATGCAAACTATGATGAATGATTCCTTTTACTGACTGATTTAAATGGATTGAGAGTTCTAATGGTATTTATACTTGTTTGATTCAATCAATATGGTAGGTTGTTTAGCCACACGTGTTAATTTCATGATCAATGTATCAAAAAGTGTGTTTGGAGTCAAAAGAGGAGCATTGCTAAAGAGAAATGGTGAGAGGCACTCTCTTATTTTTAATTCAACAATTAATATTATTAAGAAATGAAATTCAAGATCAAGCACTCCATTGTTTGTTAAATTGAATGAATTCATGTGATAGATAGTCCATGGGCATTTTCTTCATAATGAGTATAGTCATTAAGGAAGAAGCAAAATGTAATTTGAAAGTTATTGCATGAAAAATAGTCTTGGTAACAATAAGAGGAGCTTAATTCACATGAGGTGAATAGAATGTCTTATTATTTCAGAATGGAACCAGTTCACATTTGTACGGAATGCAAACCATGATGAATGACTCCTTTGACTAATGGATTTAGAGTTTTAATGGTGTTTCTAATTTTTTGATTCAATCAATATGGTAGGTTGTTTAGGCACACGTGTTATTTTCATGATCACTGTGCCAAAAAGTGTGTTTGGAGTCAAAAGAGGAGCATTGCTAAAGGGCAATGGTGGGAGGCACTCTCTTATTTTGAATTCAACAATTAATATCATTAAGAAATGAAATTCAAGATGAAGCACTCCATTGTTTGTTAAATTGAATGAATTCATGTGATTGATGGTCCAAGGGCATTTTTTTCATAATGAGTATAGTCATTAAGGGAGAAGCAAAATGTAATTTGAAAGTTATTGCATGAAAAATAGTCTTGGTAACAATAAGAGGAGATTAATTTACATGAGGTGAATAGAATGCCTTATTATTTCAGAATTAAACCAGTTCACATTTGTACTTAAAGCAAACCATGATAAATGACTCCTTTGACTAACCAATTTAAATGGATTTAGAGTTTTAATGGTGTTTCTACCTTTTTGATTCAATCAATATGGTAGGTTGTTTAGCCACACGTGTTAATTTCATGATCACTGTGTCAAAAAGTGTGTTTGGAGTCAAAAGAGGAGCATTGCTAAAGAGAAATGGTGGGAGGCACTCTCTTATTTTGAATTCAACAATTAATATCAATAAGAAATGAAATTCAAGATGAAGCACTCCATTGTTTGTTAAATTGAATAAATTCATGTGATAGATGGCCCTACGACATTTTTTTCATAATGACTATAGTCACTAAGGAAGAAGCAAAATGTAATTTGAAAATTATTGCATGAAAAATAGTCTTGGTAAGAATAAGAGGAGCATAATTCACATGAGTTGATTAGAATATCTTATTATTTTAGAATTAAACCAGTTAACATTTCTACGGAATGCAAACTATGATGAATGATTCCTTTTACTGACTGATTTAAATGGATTGAGAGTTCTAATGGTATTTATACTTGTTTGATTCAATCAATATGGTAGGTTGTTTAGCCACACGTGTTAATTTCATGATCAATGTATCAAAAAGTGTGTTTGGAGTCAAAAGAGGAGCATTGCTAAAGAGAAATGGTGAGAGGCACTCTCTTATTTTTAATTCAACAATTAATATTATTAAGAAATGAAATTCAAGATCAAGCACTCCATTGTTTGTTAAATTGAATGAATTCATGTGATAGATAGTCCATGGGCATTTTCTTCATAATGAGTATAGTCATTAAGGAAGAAGCAAAATGTAATTTGAAAGTTACTGCATGAAAAATAGTCTTGGTAACAATAAGAGGAGCTTAATTCACATGAGGTGAATAGAATGTCTTATTATTTCAGAATTGAACCAGTTCACATTTGTACGGAATGCAAACCATGATGAATGACTCCTTTGACTAATGGATTTAGAGTTTTAATGGTGTTTCTAATTTTTTGATTCAATCAATATGGTAGGTTGTTTAGCCACACGTGTTATTTTCATGATCACTGTGCCAAAAAGTGTGTTTGGAGTCAAAAGAGGAGCATTGCTAAAGAGAAATGGTGGGAGGCACTCTCTTATTTTGAATTCAACAATTAATATCATTAAGAAATGAAATTCAAGATGAAGCACTCCATTGTTTGTTAAATTGAATGAATTCATGTGATTGATGGTCCAAGGGCATTTTTTTTCATAATGAGTATAGTTATTAAGGAAGAAGCAAAATGTAATTTGAAAGTTATTGCATGAAAAATAGTCTTGGTAACAATAAGAGGAGATTAATTTACATGAGGTGAATAGAATGCCTTATTATTTCAGAATTAAACCAGTTCACATTTGTACTTAAAGCAAACCATGATAAATGACTCCTTTGACTAACCAATTTAAATGGATTTAGAGTTTTAATGGTGTTTCTACCTTTTTGATTCAATCAATATGGTAGGTTGTTTAGCCACACGTGTTAATTTCATGATCACTGTGTCAAAAAGTGTGTTTGGAGTCAAAAGAGGAGCATTGCTAAAGAGAAATGGTGGGAGGCACTCTCTTATTTTGAATTCAACAATTAATATCTCCATTGTTTGTTAAATTGAATAAATTCATGTGATAGATGGCCCTACGACATTTTTTTCATAATGACTATAGTCACTAAGGAAGAAGCAAAATGTAATTTGAAAGTTATTGCATGAAAAATAGTCTTGGTAAGAATAAGAGGAGCATAATTCACATGAGTTGATTAGAATATCTTATTATTTTAGAATTAAACCAGTTAACATTTCTACGGAATGCAAACTATGATGAATGATTCCTTTTACTGACTGATTTAAATGGATTGAGAGTTCTAATGGTATTTATACTTGTTTGATTCAATCAATATGGTAGGTTGTTTAGCCACACGTGTTAATTTCATGATCAATGTATCAAAAAGTGTGTTTGGAGTCAAAAGAGGAGCATTGCTAAAGAGAAATGGTGAGAGGCACTCTCTTATTTTTAATTCAACAATTAATATTATTAAGAAATGAAATTCAAGATCAAGCACTCCATTGTTTGTTAAATTGAATGAATTCATGTGATAGATAGTCCATGGGCATTTTCTTCATAATGAGTATAGTCATTAAGGAAGAAGCAAAATGTAATTTGAAAGTTATTGCATGAAAAATAGTCTTGGTAACAATAAGAGGAGCTTAATTCACATGAGGTGAATAGAATGTCTTATTATTTCAGAATTGAACCAGCTCACATTTGTACGGAATGCAAACCATGATGAATGACTCCTTTGACTAATGGATTTAGAGTTTTAATGGTGTTTCTAATTTTTTGATTCAATCAATATGGTAGGTTGTTTAGCCACACGTGTTATTTTCATGATCGCTGTGCCAAAAAGTGTGTTTGGAGTCAAAAGAGGAGCATTGCTAAAGAGAAATGGTGGGAGGCACTCTCTTATTTTGAATTCAACAATTAATATCATTAAGAAATGAAATTCAAGATGAAGCACTCCATTGTTTGTTAAATTGAATGAATTCATGTGATTGATGGTCCAAGGGCATTTTTTTCATAATGAGTATAGTCATTAAGGAAGAAGCAAAATGTAATTTGAAAGTTATTGCATGAAAAATAGTCTTGGTAACAATAAGAGGAGATTAATTTACATGAGGTGAATAGAATGCCTTATTATTTCAGAATTAAACCAGTTCACATTTGTACTTAAAGCAAACCATGATAAATGACTCCTTTGACTAACCAATTTAAATGGATTTAGAGTTTTAATGGTGTTTCTACCTTTTTGATTCAATCAATATGGTAGGTTGTTTAGCCACACGTGTGTTAATTTCATGATCACTGTGTCAAAAAGTGTGTTTGGAGTCAAAAGAGAAGCATTGCTAAAGAGAAATGGTGGGGAGGCACTCTCTTATTTTGAATTCAACAATTAATATCAATAAGAAATGAAATTCAAGATGAAGCACTCCATTGTTTGTTAAATTGAATAAATTCATGTGATAGATGGCCCTACGACATTTTTTTCATAATGACTATAGTCACTAAGGAAGAAGCAAAATGTAATTTGAAAGTTATTGCATGAAAAATAGTCTTGGTAAGAATAAGAGGAGCATAATTCACATGAGTTGATTAGAATATCTTATTATTTTAGAATTAAACCAGTTAACATTTCTACGGAATGCAAACTATGATGAATGATTCCTTTTACTGACTGATTTAAATGGATTGAGAGTTCTAATGGTATTTATACTTGTTTGATTCAATCAATATGGTAGGTTGTTTAGCCACACGTGTTAATTTCATGATCAATGTATCAAAAAGTGTGTGTTTGGAGTCAAAAGAGGAGCATTGCTAAAGAGAAATGGTGAGAGGCACTCTCTTATTTTTAATTCAACAATTAATATTATTAAGAAATGAAATTCAAGATCAAGCACTCCATTGTTTGTTAAATTGAATGAATTCATGTGATAGATAGTCCATGGGCATTTTCTTCATAATGAGTATAGTCATTAAGGAAGAAGCAAAATGTAATTTGAAAGTTATTGCATGAAAAATAGTCTTGGTAACAATAAGAGGAGCTTAATTCACATGAGGTGAATAGAATGTCTTATTACTTCAGAATTAAACCAGTTCACATTTGAACGGTATGCAAACCATGATGAATGACTCCTTTGACTAAAGGATTTAAATGGATTTAGAGTTTTAATGGTGTTTCTACCTTTTTGATTCAATCAATATGGTAGGTTGTTTAGCCACACGTGTTAATTTCATGATCACTGTGTCAAAAAGTGTGTTTGGAGTCAAAAGAGGAGCATTGCTAAAGAGAAATGGTGGGAGGCACTCTCTTATTTTGAATTCAACAATTAATATCAATAAGAAATGAAATTCAAGATGAAGCACTCCATTGTTTGTTAAATTGAATGAATTCATGTGATAGATGGTCCTAGGGCATTTTTTTCATAATGAGTATAGTCATTAAGGAAGAAGCAAAATGAAATTTGAAAGTTATTCCATGAAAAATAGTCTTGGTAAGAATAAGAGGAGCATAATTCACATGAGTTGATTAGAATATCTTATTATTTTAGAATTAAACCAGTTAACATTTGTACGGAATGCAAAGTATGATGAATGATTCCTTTGACTGACGGATTTAAATGGATTGAGAGTCTTAATGGTATTTATACTTGTTTGATTCAATCAATATGGTAGGTTGTTTAGCCACACGTGTTAATTTCATGATCAATGTATCAAAAAGTGTGTTTGGAGTCCAAAGAGGAGCATTGCTAAAGAGAAATGGTGGGAGGCACTCTCTTATTTTGAATTCAACAATTAATATTATTAAGAAATGAAATTCAAGATCAAGCACTCCATTGTTTGTTAAATTGAATGAATTCATGTGATAGATAGTCCATGGGCATTTTCTTCATAATGAGTATAGTCATTAAGGAAGAAGCAAAATGTAATTTGAAAGTTATTGCATGAAAAATAGTCTTGGTAACAATAAGAGGAGCTTAATTCACATGAGGTGAATAGAATGTCTTATTATTTCAGAATTAAACCAGTTCACATTTGTAAGGAATGCAAACAATGATGAATGACTCCTTTGACTAACGTATTTAAATGGATTTAGAGTTTTAATGGTGTTTCTACCTTTTTGATTCAATCAATATGGTAGGTTGTTTAGCCACAGGTGTTAATTTCATGATCACTGTGTCAAAAAGTGTGTTTGGAGTCAAAAGAGGAGCATTGCTAAACAGAAATGGTGGGAGGCACTCTCTTATTTTCAATTCAACAATTAATATCAATAAGAAATGAAATTCAAGATGAAGCACTCCATTGTTTGTTAAATTGAATGAATTCATGTGATAGATAGTCCATGGGCATTTTCTTCATAATGACTATAGTCATTAAGGAAGAAGCAAAATGTAATTTGAAAGTTATTGCATGAAAAATAGTCTTGGTAACAATAAGAGGAGCATAATTCACATGAGTTGATTAGAATATCTTATTATTTTAGAATTAAACCAGTTAACATTTGTACGGAATGCAAACTATGATGAATGATTCCTTTGACTGACGGATTTAAATGGATTGAGTTTTAATGGTATTTATACTTGTTTGATTCAATCAATATGGTAGGTTGTTTAGCCACACGTGTTAATTTCATGATCAATGTATCAAAAAGTGTGTTTGGAGTCAAAAGAGGAGCATTACTAAAGAGAAATGGTGGGAGGCACTCTCTTATTTTGAATTCAACTATTAATATCATTAAGAAATGAAATTCAAGATGAAGCACTCCATTGTTTGTCAAATTGAATGAATTCATGTGATAGATAGTCCATGGGCATTTTCTTCATAATGAGTATAGTCATTAAGGAAGAAGCAAAATGTAATTTGAAATTTATTGCATGAAAAATAGTCTTGGCAAGAATAAGAGAAGCATAATTCACATGAGTTGATTAGAATATCTTATTATTTTAGAATTAAACCAGTTAACATTTGTAAGGAATGCAAACCATGTTGAATGATTCCTTTGACTAACGGATTTAAATGTATTTAGAGTTTTAATGGTATTTATACTTGTTTGATTCAATCAATATGGTAGGTTGTTTAGCCACACGTGTTAATTTCATGATCAATGTATCAAAAAGTGTGTTTGGAGTCAAAAGAGGAGCATTGCTAAAGAGAAATGGTGGGAGGCACTCTCTTATTTTGAATTCAATAATTAATATCATTAAGAAATGAAATTCAAGATCAAGCACTCCATTGTTTGTTAAATTGAATGAATTCATGTGATAGATAGTCCATGGGAATTTTCTTCATAATGAGTATAGTCATTAAGGAAGAAGCAAAATGTAATTTGAAAGTTATTGCATGAAAAATAGTCTTGGTAACAATAAGAGGAGCTTAATTCACATGAGGTGAATAGAATGTCTTATTATTTCAGAATTGAACCAGTTCACATTTGTACGGAATGCAAACCATGATGAATGACTCCTTTGACTAACGGATTTAAATGGATTTAGAGTTTTAATGGTGTTTCTAATTTTTTGATTCAATCAATATGGTAGGTTGTTTAGGCACACGTGTTAATTTCATGATCACTGTGCCAAAAAGTGTGTTTGGAGTCAAAAGAGGAGCATTGCTAAAGAGAAATGGTGGGAGGCACTCTCTTATTTTGAATTCAACAATTAATATCATTAAGAAATGAAATTCAAGATCAAGCACTCCATTGTTTGTTAAATCGAATGAATTCATGTGATTAATGGTCCAAGGGCATTTTTTTCATAATGAGTATAGTCATTAAGGAAGGAGCAAAATGTAATTTGTAAGTTATTGCATGAAAAATAGTCTTGGTAACAATAAGAGGAGCTTAATTTACATGAGGTGAATAGAATGTCTTATTATTTCAGAATTAAACCAGTTCACATTTGTACATAAAGCAAAGCATGATAAATGACTCCTTTGACTAACCGATTTAAATGGATTTAGAGTTTTAATGGTGTTTCTACCTTTTTGATTCAATCAATATGGTAGGTTGTTTAGCCACACGTGTTAATTTCATGATCACTGTGTCAAAAAGTGTGTTTGCAGTCAAAAGAGGAGCATTGCTAAAGAGAAATGGTGGGAGGCACTCTCTTATTTTGAATTCAACAATTAATATCAATAAGAAATGAAATTCAAGATGAAGCACTCCATTGTTTGTTAAATTGAATAAATTCATGTGATAGATGGCCCATGGGCATTTTTTTCATAATGACTATAGTCACTAAGGAAGAAGCAAAATGTAATTTGAAAGTTATTGCATGAAAAATAGTCTTCGTAATAATAAGAGGAGCCACACGTGTGATTCAATCAATATTGTAGGTTGTTTACCCACACGTGTTAATTTCATGATCAATGTATCAAAAAGTGTGTTTGGAGTCAAAAGAGGAGCATTACTAAAGAGAAATGGTGGGAGGCACTCTCTTATTTTGAATTCAACTATTAATATCATTAAGAAATGAAATTCAAGATGAAGCACTCCATTGTTTGTCAAATTGAATGAATTCATGTGATAGATAGTCCATGGGCATTTTCTTCATAATGAGTATAGTCATTAAGGAAGAAGCAAAATGTAATTTGAAATTTATTGCATGAAAAATAGTCTTGGCAAGAATAAGAGAAGCATAATTCACATGAGTTGATTAGAATATCTTATTATTTTAGAATTAAACCAGTTAACATTTGTAAGGAATGCAAACCATGTTGAATGATTCCTTTGACTAACGGATTTAAATGTATTTAGAGTTTTAATGGTATTTATACTTGTTTGATTCAATCAATATGGTAGGTTGTTTAGCCACACGTGTTAATTTCATGATCAATGTATCAAAAAGTGTGTTTGGAGTCAAAAGAGGAGCATTGCTAAAGAGAAATGGTGGGAGGCACTCTCTTATTTTGAATTCAACAATTAATATCATTAAGAAATGAAATTCAAGATGAAGCACTCCATTGTTTGTTAAATTGAATGAATTCATGTGATTGATGGTCCAAGGGCATTTTTTTCATAATGAGTATAGTCATTAAGGAAGAAGCAAAATGTAATTTGAAAGTTATTGCATGAAAAATAGTCTTGGTAACAATAAGAGGAGATTAATTTACATGAGGTGAATAGAATGCCTTATTATTTCAGAATTAAACCAGTTCACATTTGTACTTAAAGCAAACCATGATAAATGACTCCTTTGACTAACCAATTTAAATGGATTTAGAGTTTTAATGGTGTTTCTACCTTTTTGATTCAATCAATATGGTAGGTTGTTTAGCCACACGTGTTAATTTCATGATCACTGTGTCAAAAAGTGTGTTTTGGAGTCAAAAGAGGAGCATTGCTAAAGAGAAATGGTGGGAGGCACTCTCTTATTTTGAATTCAACAATTAATATCAATAAGAAATGAAATTCAAGATGAAGCACTCCATTGTTTGTTAAATTGAATAAATTCATGTGATAGATGGCCCTAGGGCATTTTTTTCATAATGACTATAGTCACTAAGGAAGAAGCAAAATGTAATTTGAAAGTTATTGCATGAAAAATAGTCTTGGTAAGAATAAGAGGAGCATAATTCACATGAGTTGATTATAATATCTTATTATTTTAGAATTAAACCAGTTAACATTTCTACGGAATGCAAACTATGATGAATGATTCCTTTTACTGACTGATTTAAATGGATTGAGAGTTCTAATGGTATTTATACTTGTTTGATTCAATCAATATGGTAGGTTGTTTAGCCACACGTGTTAATTTCATGATCAATGTATCAAAAAGTGTGTTTGGAGTCAAAAGAGGAGCATTGCTAAAGAGAAATGGTGGGAGGCACTCTCTTATTTTGAATTCAACAATTAATATTATTAAGAAATTAAATTCAAGATCAAGCACTCCATTGTTTGTTAAATTGAATGAATTCATGTGATAGATAGTCCATGGGCATTTTCTTCATAATGAGTATAGTCATTAAGGAAGAAGCAAAATGTAATTTGAAAGTTATTGCATGAAAAATAGTCTTGGTAACAATAAGAGGAGCTTAATTCACATGAGGTGAATAGAATGTCTTATTATTTCAGAATTAAACCAGTTCACATTTGTAAGGAATGCAAACAATGATGAATGACTCCTTTGACTAACGTATTTAAATGGATTTAGAGTTTTAATGGTGTTTCTACCTTTTTGATTCAATCAATATGGTAGGTTGTTTAGCCACATGTGTTAATTTCATGATCACTGTATCAAAAAGTGTGTTTGGAGTCAAAAGAGGAGCATTACTAAACAGAAATGGTGGGAGGCACTCTCTTATTTTCAATTCAACAATTAATATCAATAAGAAATGAAATTCAAGATGAAGCACTACATTGTTTGTTAAATTGAATGAATTCATGTGATAGATAGTCCATGGGCATTTTCTTCATAATGACTATAGTCATTAAGGAAGAAGCAAAATGTAATTTGAAAGTTATTGCATGAAAAATAGTCTTGGTAACAATAAGAGGAGCTTAATTCACATGAGGTGAATAGAATGTCTTATTACTTCAGAATTAAACCAGTTCACATTTGAACGGAATGCAAACCATGATGAATGATTCCTTTGACTGACGGATTTAAATGGATTGAGTTTTAATGGTATTTATACTTGTTTGATTCAATCAATATGGTAGGTTGTTTAGCCACACGTGTTAATTTCATGATCAATGTATCAAAAAGTGTGTTTGGAGTCAAAAGAGGAGCATTACTAAAGAGAAATGGTGGGAGACACTCTCTTATTTTGAATTCTACTATTAATATCATTAAGAAATGAAATTCAAGATGAAGCACTCCATTGTTTGTCAAATTGAGTGAATTCATGTGATTGATGGTCCATGGGCATTTTCTTCATAATGAGTATAGTCATTACGGAAGAAGCAAAATGTAATTTGAAAGTTATTGCATGAAAAATAGTCTTCGTAATAATAAGAGGAGCCACACGTGTGATTCAATCAATATTGTAGGTTGTTTAGCCACACGTGTTAATTTCATGATCAATGTATCAAAAAGTGTGTTTGGAGTCAAAAGAGGAGCATTACTAAAGAGAAATGGTGGGAGGCACTCTCTTATTTTGAATTCAACTATTAATATCATTAAGAAATGAAATTCAAGATGAAGCACTCCATTGTTTGTCAAATTGAATGAATTCATGTGATAGATAGTCCATGGGCATTTTCTTCATAATGAGTATAGTCATTAAGGAAGAAGCAAAATGTAATTTGAAATTTATTGCATGAAAAATAGTCTTGGCAAGAATAAGAGAAGCATAATTCACATGAGTTGATTAGAATATCTTATTATTTTAGAATTAAACCAGTTAACATTTGTAAGGAATGCAGACCATGTTGAATGATTCCTTTGACTAACGGATTTAAATGTATTTAGAGTTTTAATGGTATTTATAGTTGTTTGATTCAATCAATATGGTAGGTTGTTTAGCCACACGTGTTAATTTCATGATCAATGTATCAAAAAGTGTCTTTGGAGTCAAAAGAGGAGCATTGCTAAAGAGAAATGGTGGGAGGCACTCTCTTATTTTGAATTCAACAATTAATATCATTAAGAAATGAAATTCAAGATCAAGCACTCCATTGTTTGTTAAATTGAATGAATTCATGTGATAGATAGTCCATGGGAATTTTCCTCATAATGAGTATAGTCATTAGGGAAGAAGCAAAATGTAATTTGAAAGTTATTGCATGAAAAATAGTCTTGGTAACAATAAGAGGAGCTTAATTCACATGAGGTGAATAGAATGTCTTATTATTTCAGAATTGAACCAGTTCACATTTGTACGGAATGCAAACCATGATGAATGACTCCTTTGACTAATGGATTTAGAGTTTTAATGGTGTTTCTAATTTTTTGATTCAATCAATATGGGAGGTTGTTTAGGCAGACGTGTTAATTTCATGATCACTGTGCCAAAAAGTGTGTTTGGAGACAAAAGAGGAGCATTGCTAAAGAGAAATGGTGGGAGGCACTCTCTTATTTTGAATTCAACAATTAATATCATTAAGAAATGAAATTCAAGATGAAGCACTCCATTGTTTGTTAAATTGAATGAATTCATGTGATTGATGGTCCAAGGGCATTTTTTTCATAATGAGTATAGTCATTAAGGAAGAAGCAAAATGTAATTTGAAAGTTATTGCATGAAAAATAGTCTTGGTAACAATAAGAGGAGATTAATTTACATGAGGTGAATAGAATGTCTTATTATTTCAGAATTAAACCAGTTCACATTTGTACTTAAAGCAAACCATGATAAATGACTCCTTTGACTAACCAATTTAAATGGATTTAGAGTTTTAATGGTGTTTCTACCTTTTTGATTCAATCAATATGGTAGGTTGTTTAGCCACACGTGTTAATTTCATGATCACTGTGTCAAAAAGTGTGTTTGGAGTCAAAAGAGGAGCATTGCTAAAGAGAAATGGTGGGAGGCACTCTCTTATTTTGAATTCAACAATTAATATCAATAAGAAAAGAAATTCAAGATGAAGCACTCCATTGTTTGTTAAATTGAATGAATTCATGTGATAGATGGTCCTAGGGCATTTTTTTCATAATGAGTATGGTCATTAAGGAAGAAGCAAAATGTAATTTGAAAGTTATTGCATGAAAAATAGTCTTGGCAAGAATAAGAGGAGCATAATTCACATGAGTTGATTAGAATATCTTATTATTTTAGAATTAAACCAGTTAACATTTGTACGGAATGCAGACTATGTTGGATGATTCCTTTGATTGACAGATTTAAATGGATTGAGAGTGTTAATGGTATTTATACTTGTTTGATTCAATCAATATGGTAGGTTGTTTAGCCACACGTGTTAATTTCATGATCAATGTATCAAAAAGTGTGTTTGGAGTCAAAAGAGGAGCATTGCTAAACAGAAATGGTGGGAGGCACTCGCTTATTTTGAATTCAACAACTAATATCATTAAGAAATGAAATTGAAGATGAAGCACTCCATTGTTTGTTAAATTGAAGGAATTCATGTGATAGATAGTCCATGGGCATTTTCTTCATAATGAGTATAGTCTTTAAGGAAGAAGCAAAATGTAATTTGAAAGTTATTGCATGAAAAATAGTCTTGGTAAGAATAAGAGGAGCATAAATCACATGAGTTGATCAGAATAACTTATTATGTTAGAATTAAACCAGTTAACATTTGTACGGAATGCAGACTATGATGTATGATTCCTTTGACTGACGGATTTAAATGGATTGAGAGTTTTAATGGTATTTATACTTGTTTGATTCAATCAATATGGTAGGTTGTTTAGCCACACGTGTTAATTTCATGATCAATGTATCAAAAAGTGTGTTTGGAGTCAAAAGAGGAGCATTGCTAAAGAGAAATGGTGGGAGGCACTCTCTTATTTTGAATTCAACAATTAATATCATTAAGAAATGAAATTGAAGATTAAGCACTCCATTGTTTGTTAAATTGAATGAATTCATGTGATAGATAGTCCATGGGCATTTTCTTCATAATGAGTATAGTCATTAAGGAAGAAGCAAAATGTAATTTGAAAGTTATTGCATGAAAAATAGTCTTGGTAACAATAAGAGGAGCTTAATTCACATGAGGTGAATAGAATGTCTTATTACTTCAGAATTAAACCAGTTCACATTTGAACGGTATGCAAACCATGATGAATGACTCCTTTGACTAAAGGATTTAAATGGATTTTGAGTTTTAATGGTGTTTCTACCTTTTTGATTCAATCAATATGGTAGGTTGTTTAGCCACACGTGTTAATTTCATGATCACTGTGTCTAAAAGTGTGTTTGGAGTCAAAAGAGGAGCATTGCTAAAGAGAAATGGTGGGAGGCACTCTCTTATTTTGAATTCAACAATTAATATCATTAAGAAATGAAATTCAAGATCAAGCACTCCATTGTTTGTTAAATTGAATGAATTCATGTGATAGATAGTCCATGGGCATTTTCTTCATAATGAGTATAGTCATTAAGGAAGAAGCAAAATGTAATTTGAAAGTTATTGCATGAAAAATAGTCTTGGTAACAATAAGAGGAGCTTAATTCATATGAGGTGAATAGAATGTTTTATTATTTCAGAATTAAACCAGTTCACATTTGTAAGGAATGCAAACCATGATGAATGACTCCTTTGACTAACGTATTTAAATGGATTTAGAGTTTTAATGGTGTTTCTACCTTTTTTATTCAATCAATATGGTAGGTTGTTTAGCCAAACGTGTTAATTTCATGATCACTGTGTCAAAAAGTGTGTTTGGAGTCAAAAGAGGAGCATTGCTAAAAGGAAATGGTGGGAGACACTCTCTTATTTTCAATTCAACAATTAATATCAATAAGAAATGAAATTCAAGATGAAGCACTCCATTGTTTGTTAAATTGAATGAATTCATGTGATAGATAGTCCATGGGCCTTTTCTTCATAATGACTATAGTCATTAAGGAAGAAGCAAAATGTAATTTGAAAGTTATTGCATGAAAAATAGTCTTGGTAACAATAAGAGGAGCTTAATTCACATGAGGTGAATAGAATGTCTTATTACTTCAGAATTAAACCAGTTCACATTTGAACGGTATGCAAACCATGATGAATGACTCCTTTGACTAAAGGATTTAAATGGATTTTGAGTTTTAATGGTGTTTCTACCTTTTTGATTCAATCAATATTGTAGGTTGTTTAGCCACACGTGTTAATTTCATGATCACTGTGTCAAAAAGTGTGTTTGGAGTCAAAAGAGGAGCATTGCTAAAGAGAAATGGTGGGAGGCACTCTCTTATTTTGAATTCAACAATTAATATCAATAAGAAATGAAATTCAAGATCAAGCACTCCATTGTTTGTTAAATTGAATGAATTCATGTGATAGATGGTCCTAGGGCATTTTTTTCATAATGAGTATAGTCATTAAGGAAGAAGCAAAATGTAATTTGAAAGTTATTCCATGAAAAATAGTCTTGGTAAGAATAAGAGGAGCATAATTCACATGAGTTGATTAGAATATCTTATTATTTTAGAATTAAACCAGTTAACATTTGTACGGAATGCAAACTATGATGAATGATTCCTTTGACTGACGGATTTAAATGGATTGAGAGTTTTAATGGTATTTATACTTGTTTGATTCAATCAATATGGTAGGTTGTTTAGCCACACGTGTTAATTTCATGATCAATGTATCAAAAAGTGTGTTTGGAGTCAAAAAAGGAGCATTGCTAAAGAGAAATGGTGGGAGGCACTCTCTTATTTTGAATTCAACAATTAATATCATTAAGAAATGAAATTGAAGATTAAGCACTCCATTGTTTGTTAAATTGAATGAATTCATGTGATAGATAGTCCATGGGCATTTTCTTCATAATGAGTATAGTCATTAAGGAAGAAGCAAAATGTAATTTGAAAGTTATTACATGAAAAATAGACTTGGTCACAATAAGAGGAGCTTAATTCACATGAGGTGAATAGAATGTCTTATTACTTCAGAATTAAACCAGTTCACATTTGAACGGAATGCAAACCATGATAAATGACTCCTTTGACTAACGGATTTAAATGGATTTAGAGTTTTAATGGTGTTTCTATCTTTTTGATTCAATCAATATGGTAGGTTGTTTAGCTACACGTGTTAATTTCATGATCACTGTGTCAAAAAGTGTGTTTGGAGTCAAAAGAGGGGCATTGCTAAAGAGAAATGGTGGGAGGCACTCTCTTATTTTGAATTCAACAATTAATATCAATAAGAAATGAAATTCAAGACGAAGCACTCCATTGTTTGTTAAATTGAATGAATTCATATGATAGATGGTCCTAGGGCATTTTTTTCATAATGAGTATAGTCATTAAGGAAGAAGCAAAATGTAATTTGAAAGTTATTGCATGAAAAATAGTCATGGCAAGAATAAGAGGAGTATAATTCACATGAGTTGATTAGAATATCTTATTATTTTAGAATTAAACCAGTTAACATTTGTACGGAATGCAGACTATGATGGATGATTCCTTTGATTGACAGATTTAAATGGATTGATAGTTTTAATGGTATTTATACTTGTTTGATTCAATCAATATGGTAGGTTGTTTAGCCACACGTGTTAATTTCATGATCAATGTATCAAAAAGTGTGTTTGGAGTCAAAAGAGGAGCATTGCTAAACAAAAATGGTGGGAGGCACTCGCTTATTTTGAATTCAACAATTAATATCATTAAGAAATGAAATTAAAGATGAAGCACTCCATTGTTTGTTAAATTGAATGAATTCATGTGATAGATAGTCCATGGGCATTTTCTTCATAATGAGTATAGTCATTAAAAAAGAAGCAAAATGTAATTTGAAAGTTATTGCATGAAAAATAGTCTTGGTAACAATAAGAGGAGCTTAATTCACATTAGGTGAATAGAATGTCTTATTACTTCAAAATTAAACCAGTTCACATTTGAACGAAATGCAAACCATGATGAATGACTCATTTGACTAACGGATTTAAATGGATTTAGAGTTTTAATGGTGTTTCTACCTTTTTGATTCAATCAATATGGTAGGTTGTTTAGCCACACGTGTTAATTTCATGATCACTGTGTGAAAAAGTGTGTTTGGAGTCAAAAGAGGAGCATCGCTAAAGAGAAATGGTGGGAGGCACTCTCTTATTTTGAATTCAACAATTAATATCATTAAGAAATGAAATTGAAGATGAAGCACTACATTGCTTGTTAAATTGAATGAATTCATGTGATAGATAGTCCATGGGCATTTTCTTCATAATGAGTATAGTCTTTAAGGAAGAAGCAAAATGTAATTTGAAAGTTATTGCATGAAAAATAGTCTTGGTAATAATAAGAGGAGCTTAATTCACATGAGGTGAATAGAATGTCTTATTATTTTAGAATTAAACCAGTTAACATTTGTACGGAATGCAAACTATGATGAATGATTCCTTTGACTGACGGATTTAAATGGATTGAGTTTTAATGGTATTTATACTTGTTTGATTCAATCAATATGGTAGGTTGTTTAGCCACACGTGTTAATTTCATGATCAATGTATCAAAAAGTGTGTTTGGAGTCAAAAGAGGAGCATTACTAAAGAGAAATGGTGGGAGGCACTCTCTTATTTTGAATTCAACAATTAATATCAATAAGAAATGAAATTCAAGATGAAGCACTCCATTGTTTGTTAAATTGAATAAATTCATGTGATAGATGGCCCTACGACATTTTTTTCATAATGACTATAGTCACTAAGGAAGAAGCAAAATGTAATTTGAAAATTATTGCATGAAAAATAGTCTTGGTAAGAATAAGAAGAGCATAATTCACATGAGTTGATTAGAATATCTTATTATTTTAGAATTAAACCAGTTAACATTTCTACAGAATGCAAACTATGATGAATGATTCCTTTTACTGACTGATTTAAATGGATTGAGAGTTCTAATGGTATTTATACTTGTTTGATTCAATCAATATGGTAGGTTGTTTAGCCACACGTGTTAATTTCATGATCAATGTATCAAAAAGTGTGTTTGGAGTCAAAAGAGGAGCATTGCTAAAGAGAAATGGTGAGAGGCACTCTCTTATTTTTAATTCAACAATTAATATTATTAAGAAATGAAATTCAAGATCAAGCACTCCATTGTTTGTTAAATTGAATGAATTCATGTGATAGATAGTCCATGGGCATTTTTTTTCTTCATAATGAGTATAGTCATTAAGGAAGAAGCAAAATGTAATTTGAAAGTTATTGCATGAAAAATAGTCTTGGTAATAATAAGAGGAGCTTAATTCACATGAGGTGAATAGAATGTCTTATTACTTCAGAATTAAACCAGTTCACATTTGAACGGTATGCAAACCATGATGAATGACTCCTTTGACTAAAGGATTTAAATGGATTTAGAGTTTTAATGGTGTTTCTACCTTTTTGATTCAATCAATATGGTAGGTTGTTTAGCCACACGTGTTAATTTCATGATCACTGTGTCAAAAAGTGTGTTTGGAGTCAAAAGAGGAGCATTGCTAAAGACAAATGGTGGGAGGCACTCTCTTATTTTGAATTCAACAATTAATATCAATAAGAAAAGAAATTCAAGATGAAGCACTCCATTGTTTGTTAAATTGAATGAATTCATGTGATAGATGGTCCTAGGGCATTTTTTTCATAATGAGTATGGTCATTAAGGAAGAAGCAAAATGTAATTTGAAAGTTATTGCACGAAAAATAGTCTTGGCAAGAATAAGAGGAGCATAATTCACATGAGTTGATTAGAATATCTTATTATTTTAGAATTAAACCAGTTAACATTTGTACGGAATGCAGACTATGATGGATGATTCCTTTGATTGACAGATTTAAATGGATTGAGAGTGTTAATGGTATTTATACTTGTTTGATTCAATCAATATGGTAGGTTGTTTAGCCACACGTGTTAATTTCATGATCAATGTATCAAAAAGTGTGTTTGGAGTCAAAAGAGGAGCATTGCTAAACAGAAATGGTGGGAGGCACTCTCTTATTTTGAATTCAACAACTAATATCATTAAGAAATGAAATTGAAGATGAAGCACTCCATTGTTTGTTAAATTGAAGGAATTCATGTGATAGATAGTCTATGGGCATTTTCTTCATAATGAGTATAGTCTTTAAGGAAGAAGCAAAATGTAATTTGAAAGTTATTGCATGAAAAATAGTCTTGGTAAGAATAAGAGGAGCATAAATCACATGAGTTGATCAGAATAACTTATTATGTTAGAATTAAACCAGTTAACATTTGTACGGAATGCAGACTATGATGTATGATTCCTTTGACTGACGGATTTAAATGGATTGAGAGTTTTAATGGTATTTATACTTGTTTGATTCAATCAATATGGTAGGTTGTTTAGCCACACGTGTTAATTTCATGATCAATGTATCAAAAAGTGTGTTTGGAGTCAAAAGAGGAGCATTGCTAAAGAGAAATGGTGGGAGGCACTCTCTTATTTTGAATTCAACAATTAATATCATTAAGAAATGAAATTGAAGATTAAGCACTCCATTGTTTGTTAAATTGAATGAATTCATGTGATAGATAGTCCATGGGCATTTTCTTCATAATGAGTATAGTCATTAAGGAAGAAGCAAAATGTAATTTGAAAGTTATTGCATGAAAAATAGTCTTGGTAACAATAAGAGGAGCTTAATTCACATGAGGTGAATAGAATGTCTTATTACTTCAGAATTAAACCAGTTCACATTTGAACGGTATGCAAACCATGATGAATGACTCCTTTGACTAAAGGATTTAAATGGATTTTGAGTTTTAATGGTGTTTCTACCTTTTTGATTCAATCAATATGGTAGGTTGTTTAGCCACACGTGTTAATTTCATGATCACTGTGTCTAAAAGTGTGTTTGGAGTCAAAAGAGGAGCATTGCTAAAGAGAAATGGTGGGAGGCACTTTCTTATTTTGAATTCAACAATTAATATCATTAAGAAATGAAATTCAAGATCAAGCACTCCATTGTTTGTTAAATTGAATGAATTCATGTGATAGATAGTCCATGGGCATTTTCTTCATAATGAGTATAGTCATTAAGGAAGAAGCAAAATGTAATTTGAAAGTTATTGCATGAAAAATAGTCTTGGTAACAATAAGAGGAGCTTAATTCACATGAGGTGAATAGAATGTTTTATTATTTCAGAATTAAACCAGTTCACATTTGTAAGGAATGCAAACCATGATGAATGACTCCTTTGACTAACGTATTTAAATGGATTTAGAGTTTTAATGGTGTTTCTACCTTTTTTATTCAATCAATATGGTAGGTTGTTTAGCCAAACGTGTTAATTTCATGATCACTGTGTCAAAAAGTGTGTTTGGAGTCAAAAGAGGAGCATTGCTAAAAGGAAATGGTGGGAGACACTCTCTTATTTTCAATTCAACAATTAATATCAATAAGAAATGAAATTCAAGATGAAGCACTCCATTGTTTGTTAAATTGAATGAATTCATGTGATAGATAGTCCATGGGCCTTTTCTTCATAATGACTATAGTCATTAAGGAAGAAGCAAAATGTAATTTGAAAGTTATTGCATGAAAAATAGTCTTGGTAACAATAAGAGGAGCTTAATTCACATGAGGTGAATAGAATGTCTTATTACTTCAGAATTAAACCAGTTCACATTTGAACGGTATGCAAACCATGATGAATGACTCCTTTGACTAAAGGATTTAAATGGATTTTGAGTTTTAATGGTGTTTCTACCTTTTTGATTCAATCAATATTGTAGGTTGTTTAGCCACACGTGTTAATTTCATGATCACTGTGTCAAAAAGTGTGTTTGGAGTCAAAAGAGGAGCATTGCTAAAGAGAAATGGTGGGAGGCACTCTCTTATTTTGAATTCAACAATTAATATCAATAAGAAATGAAATTCAAGATCAAGCACTCCATTGTTTGTTAAATTGAATGAATTCATGTGATAGATGGTCCTAGGGCATTTTTTTCATAATGAGTATAGTCATTAAGGAAGAAGCAAAATGTAATTTGAAAGTTATTCCATGAAAAATAGTCTTGGTAAGAATAAGAGGAGCATAATTCACATGAGTTGATTAGAATATCTTATTATTTTAGAATTAAACCAGTTAACATTTGTACGGAATGCAAACTATGATGAATGATTCCTTTGACTGACGGATTTAAATGGATTGAGAGTTTTAATGGTATTTATACTTGTTTGATTCAATCAATATGGTAGGTTGTTTAGCCACACGTGTTAATTTCATGATCAATGTATCAAAAAGTGTGTTTGGAGTCAAAAAAGGAGCATTGCTAAAGAGAAATGGTGGGAGGCACTCTCTTATTTTGAATTCAACAATTAATATCATTAAGAAATGAAATTGAAGATTAAGCACTCCATTGTTTGTTAAATTGAATGAATTCATGTGATAGATAGTCCATGGGCATTTTCTTCATAATGAGTATAGTCATTAAGGAAGAAGCAAAATGTAATTTGAAAGTTATTACATGAAAAATAGACTTGGTCACAATAAGAGGAGCTTAATTCACATGAGGTGAATAGAATGTCTTATTACTTCAGAATTAAACCAGTTCACATTTGAACGGAATGCAAACCATGATAAATGACTCCTTTGACTAACGGATTTAAATGGATTTAGAGTTTTAATGGTGTTTCTATCTTTTTGATTCAATCAATATGGTAGGTTGTTTAGCCACACATGTTAATTTCATGATCACTGTGTCAAAAAGTGTGTTTGGAGTCAAAAGAGGGGCATTGCTAAAGAGAAATGGTGGGAGGCACTCTCTTATTTTGAATTCAACAATTAATATCAATAAGAAATGAAATTCAAGACGAAGCACTCCATTGTTTGTTAAATTGAATGAATTCATATGATAGATGGTCCTAGGGCATTTTTTTCATAATGAGTATAGTCATTAAGGAAGAAGCAAAATGTAATTTGAAAGTTATTGCATGAAAAAATAGTCATGGCAAGAATAAGAGGAGTATAATTCACATGAGTTGATTAGAATATCTTATTATTTTAGAATTAAACCAGTTAACATTTGTACGGAATGCAGACTATGATGGATGATTCCTTTGATTGACAGATTTAAATGGATTGATAGTTTTAATGGTATTTATACTTGTTTGATTCAATCAATATGGTAGGTTGTTTAGCCACACGTGTTAATTTCATGATCAATGTATCAAAAAAGTGTGTTTTTGGAGTCAAAAGAGGAGCATTGCTAAACAGAAATGGTGGGAGGCACTCGCTTATTTTGAATTCAACAATTAATATCATTAAGAAATGAAATTAAAGATGAAGCACTCCATTGTTTGTTAAATTGAATGAATTCATGTGATAGATAGTCCATGGGCATTTTCTTCATAATGAGTATAGTCATTAAAAAAGAAGCAAAATGTAATTTGAAAGTTATTGCATGAAAAATAGTCTTGGTAACAATAAGAGGAGCTTAATTCACATTAGGTGAATAGAATGTCTTATTACTTCAAAATTAAACCAGTTCACATTTGAACGAAATGCAAACCATGATGAATGACTCATTTGACTAACGGATTTAAATGGATTTAGAGTTTTAATGGTGTTTCTACCTTTTTGATTCAATCAATATGGTAGGTTGTTTAGCCACACGTGTTAATTTCATGATCACTGTGTGAAAAAGTGTGTTTGGAGTCAAAAGAGGAGCATCGCTAAAGAGAAATGGTGGGAGGCACTCTCTTATTTTGAATTGAACAATTAATATCATTAAGAAATGAAATTGAAGATGAAGCACTACATTGCTTGTTAAATTGAATGAATTCATGTGATAGATAGTCCATGGGCATTTTCTTCATAATGAGTATAGTCTTTAAGGAAGAAGCAAAATGTAATTTGAAAGTTATTGCATGAAAAATAGTCTTGGTAATAATAAGAGGAGCTTAATTCACATGAGGTGAATAGAATGTCTTATTATTTTAGAATTAAACCAGTTAACATTTGTACGGAATGCAAACTATGATGAATGATTCCTTTGACTGACGGATTTAAATGGATTGAGTTTTAATGGTATTTATACTTGTTTGATTCAATCAATATGGTAGGTTGTTTAGCCACACGTGTTAATTTCATGATCAATGTATCAAAAAGTGTGTTTGGAGTCAAAAGAGGAGCATTACTAAAGAGAAATGGTGGGAGGCACTCTCTTATTTTGAATTCAACAATTAATATCAATAAGAAATGAAATTCAAGATGAAGCACTCCATTGTTTGTTAAATTGAATAAATTCATGTGATAGATGGCCCTACGACATTTTTTTCATAATGACTATAGTCATTAAGGAAGAAGCAAAATGTAATTTGAAAATTATTGCATGAAAAATAGTCTTGGTAAGAATAAGAGGAGCATAATTCACATGAGTTGATTAGAATATCTTATTATTTTAGAATTAAACCAGTTAACATTTCTACAGAATGCAAACTATGATGAATGATTCCTTTTACTGACTGATTTAAATGGATTGAGAGTTCTAATGGTATTTATACTTGTTTGATTCAATCAATATGGTAGGTTGTTTAGCCACACGTGTTAATTTCATGATCAATGTATCAAAAAGTGTGTTTGGAGTCAAAAGAGGAGCATTGCTAAAGAGAAATGGTGAGAGGCACTCTCTTATTTTTTTAATTCAACAATTAATATTATTAAGAAATGAAATTCAAGATCAAGCACTCCATTGTTTGTTAAATTGAATGAATTCATGTGATAGATAGTCCATGGGCATTTTCTTCATAATGAGTATAGTCATTAAGGAAGAAGCAAAATGTAATTTGAAAGTTATTGCATGAAAAATAGTCTTGGTAATAATAAGAGGAGCTTAATTCACATGAGGTGAATAGAATGTCTTATTACTTCAGAATTAAACCAGTTCACATTTGAACGGTATGCAAACCATGATGAATGACTCCTTTGACTAAAGGATTTAAATGGATTTAGAGTTTTAATGGTGTTTCTACCTTTTTGATTCAATCAATATGGTAGGTTGTTTAGCCACACGTGTTAATTTCATGATCACTGTGTCAAAAAGTGTGTTTGGAGTCAAAAGAGGAGCATTGCTAAAGACAAATGGTGGGAGGCACTCTCTTATTTTGAATTCAACAATTAATATCAATAAGAAAAGAAATTCAAGATGAAGCACTCCATTGTTTGTTAAATTGAATGAATTCATGTGATAGATGGTCCTAGGGCATTTTTTTCATAATGAGTATGGTCATTAAGGAAGAAGCAAAATGTAATTTGAAAGTTATTGCACGAAAAATAGTCTTGGCAAGAATAAGAGGAGCATAATTCACATGAGTTGATTAGAATATCTTATTATTTTAGAATTAAACCAGTTAACATTTGTACGGAATGCAGACTATGATGGATGATTCCTTTGATTGACAGATTTAAATGGATTGAGAGTGTTAATGGTATTTATACTTGTTTGATTCAATCAATATGGTAGGTTGTTTAGCCACACGTGTTAATTTCATGATCAATGTATCAAAAAGTGTGTTTGGAGTCAAAAGAGGAGCATTGCTAAACAGAAATGGTGGGAGGCACTCTCTTATTTTGAATTCAACAACTAATATCATTAAGAAATGAAATTGAAGATGAAGCACTCCATTGTTTGTTAAATTGAAGGAATTCATGTGATAGATAGTCTATGGGCATTTTCTTCATAATGAGTATAGTCTTTAAGGAAGAAGCAAAATGTAATTTGAAAGTTATTGCATGAAAAATAGTCTTGGTAAGAATAAGAGGAGCATAAATCACATGAGTTGATCAGAATAACTTATTATGTTAGAATTAAACCAGTTAACATTTGTACGGAATGCAGACTATGATGTATGATTCCTTTGACTGACGGATTTAAATGGATTGAGAGTGTTAATGGTATTTATACTTGTTTGATTCAATCAATATGGTAGGTTGTTTAGCCACACGTGTTAATTTCATGATCAATGTGTCAAAAAGTGTGTTTGGAGTCAAAAGAGGAGCATTGCTAAAGAGAAATGGTGGGAGGCACTCTCTTATTTTGAATTCAACAATTAATATCAATAAGAAATGAAATTGAAGATTAAGCACTCCATTGTTTGTTAAATTGAATGAATTCATGTGATAGATAGTCCATGGGCATTTTCTTCATAATGAGTATAGTCATTAAGGAAGAAGCAAAATGTAATTTGAAAGTTATTACATGAAAAATAGACTTGGTCACAATAAGAGGAGCTTAATTCACATGAGGTGAATAGAATGTCTTATTACTTCAGAATTAAACCAGTTCACATTTGAACGGAATGCAAACCATGATAAATGACTCCTTTGACTAACGGATTTAAATGGATTTAGAGTTTTAATGGTGTTTCTATCTTTTTGATTCAATCAATATGGTAGGTTGTTTAGCCACACGTGTTAATTTCATGATCACTATGTCAAAAAGTGTGTTTGGAGTCAAAAGAGGGGCATTGCTACAGAGAAATGGTGGGAGGCACTCTCTTATTTTGAATTCAACCATTAATATCAATAAGAAATGAAATTCAAGACGAAGCACTCCATTGTTTGTAAAATTGAATGAATTCATGTGATAGATGGTCCTAGGGCATTTTTTTCATAATGAGTATAGTCATTAAGGAAGAAGCAAAATGTAATTTGAAAGTTATTGCATGAAAAATAGTCATGGCAAGAATAAGAGGAGTATAATTCACATGAGTTGATTAGAATATCTTATTATTTTAGAATTAAACCAGTTAACATTTGTACGGAATGCAGACTATGATGGATGATTCCTTTGATTGACAGATTTAAATGGATTGAGAGTTTTAATGGTATTTATACTTGTTTGATTCAATCAATATGGTAGGTTGTTTAGCCACACGTGTTAATTTCATGATCAATGTATCAAAAAGTGTGTTTGGAGTCAAAAGAGGAACATTGCTAAACAGAAATGGTGGGAGGCACTCGCTTATTTTGAATTCAACAATTAATATCATTAAGAAATGAAATTGAAGATGAAGCACTCCATTGTTTGTTAAATTGAATGAATTCATGTGATAGATAGTCCATGGGCATTTCCTTCATAATGAGTATAGTCATTAAAAAAGAAGCAAAATGTAATTTGAAAGTTATTGCATGAAAAATAGTCTTGGTAACAATAAGAGGAGCTTAATTCACATTAGGTGAATAGAATGTCTTATTACTTCAAAATTAAACCAGTTCACATTTGAACGAAATGCAAACCATGATGAATGACTCATTTGACTAACGGATTTAAATGGATTTAGAGTTTTAATGGTGTTTCTACCTTTTTGATTCAATCAATATGGTAGGTTGTTTAGCCACACGTGTTAATTTCATGATCACTGTGTGAAAAAGTGTGTTTGGAGTCAAAAGAGGAGCATCGCTAAAGAGAAATGGTGGGAGGCACTCTCTTATTTTGAATTCAACAATTAATATCATTAAGAAATGAAATTGAAGATGAAGCACTACATTGTTTGTTAAATTGAATGAATTCATGTGATAGATAGTCCATGGGCATTTTCTTCATAATGAGTATAGTCTTTAAGGAAGAAGCAAAATGTAATTTGAAAGTTATTGCATGAAAAATAGTCTTGGTAAGAATAAGAGGAGCATAATTCACATGATTTGATTAGAATATCTTATTATTTTAGAATTAAACCAGTTAACATTTGTACGGAATGCAAACTATGATGAATGATTCCTTTGACTGACGGATTTAAATGGATTGAGTTTTTAATGGTATTTATACTTGTTTGATTCAATCAATATGGTAGGTTGTTTAGCCACACGTGTTAATTTCATGATCAATGTATCAAAAAGTGTGTTTGGAGTCAAAAGAGGAGCATTACTAAAGTGAAATGGTGGGAGGCACTCTCTTATTTTGAATTCAACTATTAATATCATTAAGAAATGAAATTCAAGATGAAGCACTCCATTGTTTGTCAAATTGAATGAATTCATGTGATAGATAGTCCATGGGCATTTTCTTCATAATGAGTATAGTCATTAAGGAAGAAGCAAAATGTAATTTGAAAGTTATTGCATGAAAAATAGTCTTCGTAACAATAAGAGGAGCATAATTCACATGAGTTGATTAGAATATCTTATTATTTTAGAATTAAACCAGTTAACATTTGTAAGGAATGCAAACCATGTTGAATGATTCCTTTCACTAACGGATTTAAATGTATTTAGTGTTTTAATGGTATTTATACTTGTTTGATTCAATCAATATGGTAGGTTATTTAGCCACACGTGTTAATTTCATGATCAATGTATCAAAAAGTATCTTTGGAGTCAAAAGAGGAGCATTGCTAACGAGAAATGGTGGGAGGCACTCTCTTATTTTGAATTCAACAATTAATATCATTAAGAAATGAAATTCAAGATCAAGCACTCCATTGTTTGTTAAATTGAATGAATTCATGTGATAGATAGTCCATGGGCATTTTCTTCATAATGAGTATAGTCATTAAGGAAGAAGCAAAATGTAATTTGAAAGTTATTGCATGAAAAATAGTCTTGGTAACAATAAGAGGAGCTTAATTCACATGAGGTGAATAGAATGTCTTATTACTTCAGAATTAAACCAGTTCACATTTGAACGGAATGCAAACCATGATGAATGACTCCTTTGACTAACGGATTTAAATGGATTTAGAGTTTTAATGGTGTTTCTACCTTTTTGATTCAATCAATATGGTAGGTTGTTTTGTCACACTTGTTAATTTCATGATTACTGTGTCAAAAAGTGTGTTTCGAGTCAAAAGAGGAGCACTGCTAAAGAGAAATGGTGGGAGGCACTCTCTTATTTTGAATTCAACAATTAATATCAATCAGGAAAGAAATTCAAGATGAAGCACTCCATTGTTTGTTAAATTGAATGAATTCATGTGATAGATGGTCCTAGGGCATTTTTTTCATAATTAGTATAGTCATTAAGGAAGAAGCAAAATGTAATTTGAAAGTCATTGCATGAAAAATAGTCTTGGTAAGAATAAGAGGAGCATAAATCACATGAGTTGATCAGAATAACTTATTATGTTAGAATTAAACCAGTTAACATTTGTACGGAATGCAGACTATGATGTATGATTCCTTTGATTGACGGATTTAAATGGATTGAGAGTTTTAATGGTATTTATACTTGTTTGATTCAATCAATATAGTAGGTTGTTTAGCCACACGTGTTAATTTCATGATCAATGTATGAAAAAGTGTGTTTGGAGTCAAAAGAGGAGCATTGCTAAAGAGAAATGGTGGGAGGCACTCTCTTATTTTGAATTCAACAATTAATATCATTAAGAAAAGAAATTCAAGATCAAGCACTCCATTGTTTGTTAAATTGAATGAATTCATGTGATAGATAGTCCATAGGCATTTTCTTCATAATGAGTATAGTCATTAAAGAAGAAGCAAAATGTAATTTGAAAGTTATTGCATGAAAAATAGTCTTGGTAACAATAAGAGGAGCTTAATTCACATGAGGTGAATAGAATGTCTTATTATTTCAGAATTGAACCAGTTCACATTTGTACGGAATGCAAACCATGATGAATGACTCATTTGACTAACGGATTTAAATGGATTTAGAGTTTTAATGGTGTTTCTAATTTTTTGATTCAATCAATATGGTAGGTTGTTTAGGCACACGTGTTAATTTCATGATCACTGTGCCAAAAAGTGTGTTTGGAGTCAAAAGAGGAGCATTGCTAAAGAGAAATGGTGGGAGGCACTCTCTTATTTTGAATTCAACAATTAATATCATTAACAAATGAAATTCAAGATGAAGCACTCCATAGTTTGTTAAATTGAATGAATTCCTGTGATAGATAGTCCATGGGCATTTTCTTCATAATGAGTATAGCCATTAAGGAAGAAGCAAAATGTAATTTGAAAGTTATTGCATGAAAAATAGTCTTGGTAAGAATAAGAGGAGCATAATTCACATGAGTTGATTAGAATATCTTATTATTTTAGAATTAAACCAGTTAACATTTGTACGGAATGCAAACTACGATGAATGATTCCTTTGACTGACGGATTTAAATGGATTGAGAGTTTTAATTGTATTTATACTTGTTTGATTCAATCAATATGGTAGGTTGTTTAGCCACACGTGTTAATTTCATGATCAATGTTTCAAAAAGTGTGTTTGGAGTCAAAAGAGGAGCATTGCTAAAGAGAAATGGTGGGAGGCACCCTCTAATTTTGAATTCAACAATTAATATCATTAGGAAATGAAATTCAAGATGAAGCACTCCATTGTTTGTTAAATTGAATGAATTCATGTGATAGATGGTCCTAGGGCATTTTTTTCATAATGAGTATAGTCATTAAGGAAGAAGCACAATGTAATTTGAAAGTTATTCCATGAAAAATAGTCTTGGTAAGAATAAGAGGAGCATAATTCACATGAGTTGATTAGAATATCTTATTATTTTAGAATTAAACCAGTTAACATTTGTACGGAATGCAAACTATGATGAATGATTCCTTTGACTGACAGATTTAAATGGATTGAGAGTTTTAATGGTAATTATACTTGTTTGATTCAATCAATATGGTAGGTTGTTTAGCCACATGTGTTAATTTCATGATCAATGTATCAAAAAGTGTGTTTGGCGTCAAAAGATGAGCATTGCTAAAGAGAAATGGTGGGAGGCACTCTCTTATTTTGAATTCAACAATTAATATCATTAAGAAATGAAATTCAAGATCAAGCATTGCATTGTTTGTTAAATTGAATGAATTCATGTGATAGATAGTCCATGGGCATTTTCTTCGTAATGAGTATAGTGATTAAGGAAGAAGCAAAATGTAATTTGAAAGTTATTGCATGAAAAATAGTCTTGATAACAATAAGAGGAGCTTAATTCACATGAGGTGAATAGAATGTCTTATTATTTCAGAATTAAACCAGTTCACATTTGTAAGGAATGCAAACCATGATGAATGACTCCTTTGACTAACATATTTAAATGGATTTAGAGTTTTAATGGTGTTTCTACCTTTTTGATTCAATCAATATGGTAGGTTGTTTAGCCACATGTGTTAATTTCATGATCACTGTGTCAAAAAGTGTGTTTGGAGTCAAAAGAGGAGCATTGCTAAAAAGAAATGGTGGGAGGCACGCTCTTATTTTCAATTCAACAATTAATATCAATAAGAAATGAAATTCAAGATGAAGAACTCCATTGTTTGTTAAATTGAATGAATTCATGTGATAGATAGTCCATGGGCATTTTCTTCATAATGACTATAGTCATTAAGGAAGAAGCAAAATGTAATTTGAAAGTTATTGCATGAAAAATAGTCTTGGTAACAATAAGAGGAGCTTAATTCACATTAGGTGAATAGAATGTCTTATTACTTCAGAATTAAACCAGTTCACATTTGAACGGTATGCAAACCATGATGAATGACTGCTTTGACTAAAGGATTTAAATGGATTTTGAGTTTTAATTGTGTTTCTACCTTTTTGATTCAATCAATATGGTAGGTTGTTTAGCCATACGTGTTAATTTCATGATCACTGTGTCAAAAAGTGTGTTTGGAGTCAAAAGAGGAGCATTGCTAAAGAGAAATGGTGGGAGGCACTCTCTTATTTTGAATTCAACAATTAATATCAATAAGAAATAAAATTCAAGATAAAGCACTCCATTGTTTGTTAAATTGAATGAATTCATGTGATAGATGGTCCTAGGGCATTTTTTTCATAATGAGTATAGTCATTAAGGAAGAAGCAAAATGTAATTTGAAAGTTATTCCATGAAAAATAGTGTTGGTAAGAATAAGAGGAGCATAATTCACATGAGTTGATTAGAATATCTTATTATTTTAGAATTAAACCATTTAACATTTGTACGGAATGCAAACTATGATGAATGATTCCTTTGACTGATGGATTAAAATGGATTGAGAGTTTTAATGGTAATTATACTTGTTTGATTCAATCAATATGGTAGGTTGTTTAGCCACACGTGTTAATTTCATGATCAATGTATCAAAAAGTGTCTCTGGAGTCAAAAGAGGAGCATTACTAAAGAGAAATGGTGGGAGGCACTCTCTTATTTTGAATTCAACAATTAATATCATTAAGAAATGAAATTCAAGATCAAGCACTCCATTGTTTGTTAAATTGAATGAATTCATGCGATAGATAGTACATAGGCATTTTCTTCATAATGAGTATAGTCATTAAGGAAGAAGCAAAATGTAATTTGAAAGTTATTGCATGAAAAATAGTCTTGGTAACAATAAGAGGAGCTTAATTCACATGAGGTGAATAGAATGTCTTATTATTTCAGAATTAAACCAGTTCACTTTTGTAAGGAATGCAAACCATGTTGAATGACTCCTTTGACTAACGTATTTAAATGGATTTAGAGTTTTAATGGTGTTTCTACCTTTTTTATTCAATCAATATGGTAGGTTGTTTAGCCACACGTGTTAATTTCATGATCACTGTGTCAAAAAGTGTGTTTGGAGTCAAAAGAGGGGCATTGCTAAAGAGAAATGGTGGGAGGCACGCTCTTATTTTCAATTCAACAATTAATATCAATAAGAAATGAAATTCAAGATGAAGAACTCCATTGTTTGTTAAATTGAATGAATTCATGTGATAGATAGTCCATGGGCATTTTCTTCATAATGACTATAGTCATTAAGGAAGAAGCAAAATGTAATTTGAAAGTTATTGCATGAAAAATAGTCTTGGTAACAATAAGAGGAGCTTAATTCACATTAGGTGAATAGAATGTCTTATTACTTCAGAATTAAACCAGTTCACATTTGAACGGTATGCAAACCATGATGAATGACTCCTTTGACTACAGGATTTAAATGGATTTTGAGTTTTATTGGTGTTTCTACCTTTTTGATTCAATCAATATGGTAGGTTGTTTAGCCACACGAGTTAATTTCATGATCACTGTGTCAAAAAGTGTGTTTGGAGTCAAAAGAGGAGCATTGCTAAAGAGAAATGGTGGGAGGCACTCTCTTATTTTGAATTCAACAATTAATATCAATAAGAAATGAAATTCAAGATGAAGCACTCCATTGTTTGTTAAATTGAATGAATTCATGTGATAGATGGTCCTAGAGCATTTTTTTCATAATGAGTATAGTCATTAAGGAAGAAGCAAAATGTAATTTGAAAGTTATTCCACGAAAAATAGTCTTGGTAAGAATAAGAGGAGCATAATTCACATGAGTTGATTAGAATATCTTATTATTTTAGAATTAAACCAGTTAACATTTGTACGGAATGCAAACTATGATGAATGATTCCTTTGACTGACGGATTTAAATGGATTGAGAGTTTTAATGGTATTTATACTTGTTTGATTCAATCAATATGGTAGGTTGTTTAGCCACATGTGTTAATTTCATGATCAATGTATCAAAAAGTGTGTTTGGAGTCAAAAGAGGAGCATTGCTAAAGAGAAATGGTGGGAGGCACTCTCTTATTTTGAATTCAACAATTAATATCATTAAGAAATGAAATTGAAGATTAAGCACTCCATTGTTTGTTAAATTGAATGAATTCATGTGATAGATAGTCCATGGGATTTTCTTCATAATGAGTATAGTCATTAAGGAAGAAGCACAATGTAATTTGAAAGTTATTGCATGAAAAATAGACTTGGTCACAATAAGAGGAGCTTAATTCACATGAGGTGAATAGAATGTCTTATTACTTCAGAATTAAACCAGTTCACATTTGAACGGAATGCAAACCATGATAAATGACTCCTTTGACTAACGGATTTAAATGGATTTAGAGTTTTAATGGTGTTTATACCTTTTTGATTCAATCAATATGGTAGGTTGTTTAGCCACACGTGTTAATTTCATGATCACTGTGTCAAAAAGTGTGTTTGGAGTCAAAAGAGGGGCATTGCTAAAGAGAAATGGTGGGAGGCACTCTCTTATTTTGAATTCAACAATTAATATCAATAAGAAATGAAATTCAAGATGAAGCACTCCATTGTTTGTTAAATTGAATGAATTCATGTGATAGATGGTCCTAGGGCATTTTTTTCATAATGAGTATAGTCATTAAGGAAGAAGCAAAATGTAATTTGAAAGTTATTGCATGAAAAATAGTCTTGGCAAGAATAAGAGGAGCATAATTCACATGAGTTGATTAGAATATCTTATTATTTTAGAATTAAACCAGTTAACATTTGTATGGAATGCAAACTATGATGAATGATTCCTTTGACTGACGGATTTAAATGCATTGAGTTTTAATGGTATTTATACTTGTTTGATTCAATCAATATGGTAGGTTGTTTAGCCACACGTGTTAATTTCATGATCAATGTATCAAAAAGTGTGTTTGGAGTCAAAAGAGGAGCATTACTAAAGAGAAATGGTTGGAGGCACTCTCTTATTTTGAATTCAACTATTAATATCATTAAGAAATGAAATTCAAGATGAAGCACTCCATTGTTTGTCAAATTGAATGAATTCATGTGATAGATAGTCCATGGGCATTTTCTTCATAACGAGTATAGTCATTAAGGAAGAAGCAAAATGTAATTTGAAAGTTATTGCATGAAAAATAGTCTTCATAACAATAAGAGGAGCATAATTCATATGAGTTGATTAGAATATCTTATTATTTTAGAATTAAACCAGTTAACATTTGTAAGGAATGCAAACCATGTTGAATGATTCCTTTGACTAACGGATTTAAATGTATTTAGAGTTTTAATGGTATTTATACTTGTTTGATTCAATCAATATGGTAGGTTGTTTAGCCACACGTGTTAATTTCATGATCAATGTATCAAAAAGTGTCTTTGGAGTCAAAAGAGGAGCATTGCTAAAGAGAAATGGTGGGAGGCACTCTCTTATTTTGAATTCAACAATTAATATCAATAAGAAATGAAATTCCAGATGAAGCACTCCATTGTTTGTTAAATTGAATGAATTCATGTGATAGATGGTCCTAGGGCATTTTTTTCATAATGAGTATAGTCATTAAGGAAGAAGCAAAATGTAATTTGAAAGTTATTGCATGAAAAATAGTCTTGGCAAGAATAAGAGGAGCATAATTCACATGAGTTGATTAGAATATCTTATTATTTTAGAATTAAACTAGTTAACATTTGTACGGAATGCAAACTATGATGAATGATTCCTTTGACTGACGGATTTAAATGCATTGAGTTTTAATGGTATTTATACTTGTTTGATTCAATCAATATGGTAGGTTGTTTAGCCACACGTGTTAATTTCATGAAGTCAAAAGAGGAGCATTACTAAAGAGAAATGGTTGGAGGCACTCTCTTATTTTGAATTCAACTATTAATATCATTAAGAAATGAAATTCAAGATGAAGCACTCCATTGTTTGTCAAATTGAATGAATTCATGTGATAGATAGTCCATGGGCATTTTCTTCATAATGAGTATAGTCATTGAGGAAGAAGCAAAATGTAATTTGAAAGTTATTGCATGAAAAATAGTCTTCATAACAATAAGAGGAGCATAATTCATATGAGTTGATTAGAATATCTTATTATTTTAGAATTAAACCAGTTAACATTTGTAAGGAATGCAAACCATGTTGAATGATTCCTTTGACTAACGGATTTAAATGTATTTAGAGTTTTAATGATATTTATACTTGTTTGATTCAATCAATATGGTAGGTTGTTTAGCCACACGTGTTAATTTCATGATCAATGTATCAAAAAGTGTCTTTGGAGTCAAAAGAGGAGCATTGCTAAAGAGAAATGGTGGGAGGCACTCTCTTATTTTGAATTCAACAATTAATATCAATAAGAAATGAAATTCAAGATGAAGCACTCCATTGTTTGTTAAATTGAATGAATTCTTGTGATAGATGGTCCTAGGGCATTTTTTTCATAATGAGTATAGTCATTAAGGAAGAAGCAAAATGTAATTTGAAAGTTATTGCATGAAAAATAGTCTTGGCAAGAATAAGAGGAGCATAATTCACATGAGTTGATTAGAATATCTTATTATTTTAGAATTAAACCAGTTAACATTTGTACGGAATGCAGACTATGATGTATGATTCCTTTGATTGACAGATTTAAATGGATTGAGAGTTTTAATGGTATTTATACTTGTTTGATTCAATTAATATGGTAGGTTGTTTAGCCACACGTGTTAATTTCATGATCAATGTATCAAAAAGTGTGTTTGGAGTCAAAAGAGGAGCATTACTAAAGAGAAATGGTGGGAGGCACTCTCTTATTTTCAATTCAACAATTAAAATCATTAAGAAATGAAATTCAAGATGAAGCACTCCATTGTTTGTCAAATTGAATGAATTCATGTGATAGATAGTCCATGGGCATTTTCTTCATAATAAGTATAGTCATTAATGAAGAAGCAAAATGTAATTTGAAAGTTATTGCATGAAAAATAGTCTTCGTAACAATAAGAGGAGCATAATTCACATAAGTTGATTAGAATATCTTATTATTTTAGAATTAAACCAGTTAACATTTGTAAGGAATGCAAACCATGTTGAATGATTCCTTTGACTAACGGATTTAAATGTATTTAGAGTTTTAATAATATTTATACTTGTTTGATTCAATCAATATGGTAGGTTGTTTAGCCACACGTGTTAATTTCATGATCAATGTATCAAAAAGTGTCTTTGGAGTCAAAAGAAGAGCACTGCTAAAGAGAAATGGTGGGAGGCACTCTCTTATTTTGAATTCAACAATTAATATCATTAAGAAATTAAATTCAAGATCAAGCACTCCATTGTTTGTTAAATTGAATGAATTCATGTGATAGATAGTCCATGGGCATTTTCTTCATAATGAGTATAGTCATTAAGGAAGAAGCAAAATGTAATTTGAAAGTTATTGCATGAAAAATAGTCTTGGTAACAATAAGAGGAGCTTAATTCACATGAGGTGAATAGAATGTCTTATTACTTCAGAATTAAACCAGTTCATATTTGAACGGAATGCAAACCATGATGAATGACTCCTTTGACTAACGTATTTAAATGGATTTAGAGTTTTAATGGTGTTTCTACCTTTTTGATTCAATCAATATGGTAGGTTGTTTAGCCACACTTGTTAATTTCATGATTACTGTGTCAAAAAGTGTGTTTGGAGTCAAAAGAGGAGCACTGCTAAAGAGAAATGGTGGGAGGCACTCTCTTATTTTGAATTCAACAATTAATATCAATAAGAAATGAAATTCAAGATGAAGCACTCCATTGTTTGTTAAATTGAATGAATTCATGTGATAGATGGTCCTAGGGCATTTTTTTCATAATGAGTATAGTCATAAAGGAAGAAGGAAAATGTAATTTGAAAGTTATTGCATGAAAAATAGTCTTGGTAAGAATAAGAGGAGCATAATTCACATGAGTTGATTAGAATATCTTATTATTTTAGAATTAAACCAGTTAACATTTGTATGGAATGCAAACTATGATGAATGATTCCTTTGACTGACGGATTTAAATGGATTGAGAGTTTTAATGGTATTTATACTTGTTTGATTCAATCAATATGGTAGGTTGTTTAGCCACACGTGTTAATTTCATGATCAATGTATCAAAAAGTGTGTTTGGAGTCAAAAGAGGAGCATTGCTAAAGAGAAATGGTGGGAGGCACCCTCTTATTTTGAATACAACAATTAATATCATTAAGAAATGAAATTCAAGATGAAGCACTCCATTGTTTGTTAAATTGAATGAATTCATGTGATAGATAGTCCATAGGCATTTTCTTCATAATGAGTATAGTCATTAAGGAAGAAGCAAAATGTAATTTGAAAGTTATTACATGAAAAATAGACTTGGTAACAATAAGAGGAGCTTAATTCACATGAGGTGAATAGAATGTCTTATTACTTCAGAATTAAACCAGTTCACATTTGAACGGAATGCAAACCATGATAAATGACTCCTTTGACTAACGGATTTAAAAGGATTTAGAGTTTTAATGGTGTTTCTATCTTTTTGATTCAATCAATATGGTAGGTTGTTTAGCCACACGTGTTAATTTCATGATCACTGTGTCAAAAAGTGTGTTTGGAGTCAAAAGAGGAGCATTGCTAAAGAGAAATGGTGGGAGGCACTCTCTTATTTTGAATTCAACAATTAATATCAATAAGAAATGAAATTCAAGATGAAGCACTCCATTGTTTGTTAAATTGAATGAATTCATGTGATAGATGGTCCTAGGGCATTTTTTTCATAATGAGTGTAGTCATTAAGGAAGAAGCAAAATGTAATTTGAAAGTTATTGCATGAAAAATAGTCTTGGCAAGAATAAGAGGAGCATAATTAACATGAGTTGATTAGAATATCTTATTATTTTAGAAGTAAACTAGTTAACATTTGTACGGAATGCAGACTATGATGTATGATTCCTTTGATTGACAGATTTAAATGGATTGAGAGTTTTAATGGTATTTATACTTGTTTGATTCAATCAATATGGTAGGTTGTTTAGCCACACGTGTTAATTTCATGATCAATGCATCAAAAGTGTGTTTGGAGTCAAAAGAGGAGCATTGCTAAAGAGAAATGGTGGGAGGCACTCTCTTATTTTCAATTCAACAATTAATATCTTTAAGAAATGAAATTCAAGATCAAGACTCCATTGTTTGTTAAATTGAATGAATTCATGTGATAGATAGTCCATGGGCATTTTCTTCATAATGAGTATAGTCATTAAGGAAGAAGAAAAATGTAATTTGAAAGTTATTGCATGAATAATAGTCTTGGTAAAAAAAAAGGAGCTTAATTCACATGAGTTGATTATAATGTCTTATTATTTCAGAATTAAAAACAGTTAACATTTGTAAAGAATGCAAACCATGATGAATGACTCCTTTGACTGACGTATTTAAATGGATTTAGAGTTTTAATGGTGTTTCTACCTTTTTGATTCAATCAATATGCTAGGTTGTTTAGCCACACGTGTTAATTTCATGATCACTGTGCCAAAAAGTGTAATTGGAGTCAAAAGAGGAGCATTGCTAAAGAGAAATGGTGGGAGGCACTCTCTTATTTTGAATTCAACAATTAATATCAATAAGAAATGAAATTCATGATGGAGCACTCCATTGTTTGTTAAATTGAATGAATTCATGTGATAGATAGTCCATGGGAATTTTCTTCATAATGAGTATAGTCATTAAGGAAGAAGCAAAATGTAATTTGAAAGTTATTGCATGAAAAATAGTCTTGGTAAGAATAAGAGGAGCATAATTCACATGAGTTGATTAGAATATCTTATTATTTTAGAATTAAACCAGTTAACATTTGTATGGAATGCAAACTATGATGAATGATTCCTTTGACTGACGGATTTAAATGGATTGAGAGTTTTAATGGTATTTATACTTGTTTGATTCAATCAATATGGTAGGTTGTTTAGCCACACGTGTTAATTTCATGATCAATGCATCAGAAAGTGTGTTTGGAGTCAAAAGAGGAGCATTGCTAAAGAGAAATGGTGGGAGGCACTCTCTTATTTTGAATTCAACAATTAATATCATTAAGAAATGAAATTCAAGATCAAGCACTCCATTGTTTGTTAAATTGAATGAATTCATGTGATAGAGAGTCCATGGGCATTTTCTTCATAATGAGTATAGTCATTAAGGAAGAAGCAAAATGTAATTTGAAAGTTATTGCATGAAAAATAGTCTTTGTAACAATAAGAGGAGCTTAATTCACATGAGGTGATTAGAATATCTTATTATTTTCAGAATTGAACCAGTTCACATTTGTACGGAATGCAAACCATGATGAATGATTCCTTTGACTAACGGATTTAAATGGATTTAGAGTTTTAATGGTAATTATACTTGTTTGATTCAATCAATATGGTAGGTTGTTTAGCCACACGTGTTAATTTCATGATCAATGTATCAAAAAGTGTGTTTGGCGTCAAAAGATGAGCATTGCTAAAGAGAAATGGTGGGAGGCACTCTCTTATTTTGAATTCAACAATTAATATCATTAAGAAATGAAATTCAAGATCAAGCACTCCATTGTTTGTTAAATTGAATGAATTCATGTGATAGATGGTCCTAGGGCATTTTTTTCATAATGAGTATAGTCATTAAGGAAGAAGCAAAATGTAATTTGAAAGTTATTGCATGAAAAATAGTCTTGGCAAGAATAAGAGGAGCATAATTCACATGAGTTGATTTAGAATATCTTATTATTTTAGAATTAAACCAGTTAACATTTGTACGGAATGCAGACTATGATTTATGATTCCTTTGATTGACAAGATTTAAATGGATTGAGAGTTTTAATGGTATTTATACTTGTTTGATTCAATCAATATGGTAGGTTGTTTAGCCACACGTGTTAATTTCATGATCAATGTATCAAAAAGTGTGTTTGGAGTCAAAAGAGGAGCATTGCTAAAGAGAAATGGTGGGAGGCACTCTCTTATTTTTGAATTCAACAATTAATATCATTAAGAAATGAAATTCAAGATGAAGCACTCCATTGTTTGTTAAATTGAATGAATTCATGTGATAGATAGTCCATGGGCATTTTCTTCATAATGAGTATAGTCATTAAGGAAGAAGCAAAATGTAAAATTTGAAAGTTATTGCATGAAAAATAGTCTTGGTAAGAATAAGAGGAGCATAATTCACATGAGTTGATTAGAATATCTTATTATTTTAGAAATTAAACCAATTAACATTTGTACGGAATGCAAACTATGATGAATGATTCCTTTGACTGACGGATTTAAATGGATTGAGAGTTTTAATGGTATTTATACTTGTTTGATTCAATCAATATGGTAGGTTGTTTAGCCACACGTGTTAATTTCATGATCAATGTATCAAAAAGTGTGTTTGGAGTCAAAAGAGGAGCATTACTAAAGAGAAATGGTGGGAGGCACTCTCTTATTTTGAATTCAACAATTAATATCATTAAGAAATGAAATTCAAGATGAAGCACTCCATTGTTTGTTAAATTGAATGAATTCATGTGATAGATGGTCCTAGGGCAGTTTTTTCATAATGAGTATAGTCATTAAGGAAGAAGAACAATGTAATTTGAAAGTTATTGCATGAAAAATAGTCTTGGCAAGAATAAGACGAGCATAATTCACATGAGTTGATTAGAATATCTTATTATTTTAGAATTAAACCAGTTAACATTTGTAAGGAATGCAAACCATGTTGAATGATTCCTTTGACTAACGGATTTAAATGTATTTAGAGTTTTAATGGTATTTATACCTGTTTGATTCAATCAATATGGTAGGTTGTTTAGCCACACGTGTTAATTTCATGATCAATGTATCAAAAAGTGTCTTTGGAGTCAAAAGAGGAGCATTGCTAAAGAGAAATGGTGGGAGGCACTCTCTTATTTTGAATTCAACAATTAATATCATTAAGAAATGAAATTCAAGATCAAGCACTCCATTGTTTGTTAAATTGAATGAATTCATGTGATAGATGGTCCTAGGGCAGTTTTTTCATAATGAGTATAGTCATTAAGGAAGAAGAACAATGTAATTTGAAAGTTATTGCATGAAAAATAGTCTTGGCAAGAATAAGACGAGCATAATTCACATGAGTTGATTAGAATATCTTATTATTTTAGAATTAAACCAGTTAACATTTGTAAGGAATGCAAACCATGTTGAATGATTCCTTTGACTAACGGATTTAAATGTATTTAGAGTTTTAATGGTATTTATACCTGTTTGATTCAATCAATATGGTAGGTTGTTTAGCCACACGTGTTAATTTCATGATCAATGTATCAAAAAGTGTCTTTGGAGTCAAAAGAGGAGCATTGCTAAAGAGAAATGGTGGGAGGCACTCTCTTATTTTGAATTCAACAATTAATATCATTAAGAAATGAAATTCAAGATCAAGCACTCCATTGTTTGTTAAATTGAATGAATTCATGTGATAGATGGTCCTAGGGCATTTTTTTCATAATGAGTATAGTCATTAAGGAAGAAGCAAAATGTAATTTGAAAGTTATTGCATGAAAAATAGTCTTGGCAAGAATAAGACGAGCATAATTCACATGAGTTGATTAGAATATCTTATTATTTTAGAATTAAACCAGTTAACATTTGTACGGAATGCAGACTATGATGTATGATTCCTTTGATTGACAAATTTAAATGGATTGAGAGTTTTAATGGTATTTATACTTGTTTGATTCAATCAATATGGTAGGTTGTTTAGCCACACGTGTTAATTTCATGATCAATGCATCAAAAAGTGTGTTTGGAGTCAAAAGAGGAGCATCGCTAAACAGAAATGGTGGGAGGCACTCGCTTATTTTGAATTCAACAATTAATATCATTAAGAAATGAAATTGAAGATGAAGCACTCCATTGTTTGTTAAATTGAATGAATTCATGTGATAGATATTCCATGGGCATTTTCTTCATAATGAGTATAGTCATTAAGGAAGAAGCAAAATGTAATTTGAAAGTTATTGCATGAAAAATAGTCTTGGTAAGAATAAGAGGAGCATAATTCACATGAGTTGATTAGAATATCTTATTATTTTAGAATTAAACCAGTTAACATTTGTACCGAATGCAAACTATGATGAATGATTCCTTTGACTGACGGATTTAAATGGATTGAGAGTTTTAATGGTATTTATACTTGTTTGATTCAATCAATATGGTAGGTTGTTTAGCCACACGTGTTAATTTCATGATCAATGTATCAAAAAGTGTGTTTGGAGTCAAAAGAGGAGCATTACTAAAGAGAAATGGTGGGAGGCACTCTCTTATTTTGAATTCAACAATTAAAATCATTAAGAAATGAAATTCAAGATGAAGCACTCCATTGTTTGTCAAATTGAATGAATTCATGTGATAGATAGTCCATGGGCATTTTCTTCATAATGAGTATAGTCATTAAGGAAGAAGCAAAATGTAATTTGAAAGTTATTGCATGAAAAATAGTCTTCGTAATAATAAGAGGAGCATAATTCACATGAGTTGATTAGAATATCTTATTATTTTAGAATTAAACCAGTTAACATTTGTAAGGAATGCAAACCATGTTGAAGGATTCCTTTGACTAACGGATTTAAATGTATTTAGAGTTTTAATTGTATTTATACTTGTTTGATTCAATCAATATGGTAGGTTGTTTAGCCACACGTGTTAATTTCATGATCAATGTATCAAAAAGTGTCTTTGGAGTCAAAAGAGGAGCATTGCTAAAGAGAAATGGTGGGAGGCACTCTCTTATTTTGAATTCAACAATTAATATCATTAAGAAATGAAATTCAAGATGAAGCACTCCATTGTTTGTTAAATTGAATGAATTCATGTGATAGATGGTCCTAGGGCATTTTTTTCATAATGAGTATAGTCATTAAGGAAGAAGCAAAATGTAATTTGAAAGTTATTGCATGAAAAATAGTCTTGGCAAGAATAAGAGGAGCATAATTCACATGAGTTGATTAGAATATCTTATTATTTTAGAATTAAACCAGTTAACATTTGTACGGAATGCAGACTATGATGTATGATTCCTTTGATTGACAGATTTAAATGGATTGAGAGTTTTAATGGTATTTATACTTGTTTGATTCAATCAATATGGTAGGTTGTTTAGCCACACGTGTTAATTTCATGATCAATGTATCAAAAAGTGTGTTTGGAGTCAAAAGAGGAGCATCGCTAAACAGAAATGGTGGGAGGCACTCGCTTATTTTGAATTCAACAATTAATATCATTAAGAAATGAAATTGAAGATGAAGCACTCCATTGTTTGTTAAATTGAATGAATTCATGTGATAGATAGTCCATGGGCATTTTCTTCATAATGAGTATAGTCATTAAGGAAGAAGCAAAATGTAATTTGAAAGTTATTGCATGAAAAATAGTCTTGGTAAGAATAAGAGGAGCATAATTCACATGAGTTGATTAGAATATCTTATTATTTTAGAAATAAACCAATTAACATTTGTACTGAATGCAAACTATGATGAATGATTCCTTTGACTGACGGATTTAAATGGATTGAGAGTTTTAATGGTATTTATACTTGTTTGATTCAATCAATATGGTAGGTTGTTTAGCCACACGTGTTAATTTCATGATCAATGTATCAAAAAGTGTGTTTGGAGTCAAAAGAGGAGCATTACTAAAGAGAAATGGTGGGAGGCACTCTCTTATTTTGAATTCAACAATTAATATCATTAAGAAATGAAATTCAAGATGAAGCACTCCATTGTTTGTCAAATTGAATGAATTCATGTGATAGATAGTCCATGGGCATTTTCTTCATAATGAGTATAGTCATTGAGGAAGAAGCAAAATGTAATTTGAAAGTTATTGCATGAAAAATAGTCTTGGTAAGAATAAGAGGAGCATAATTCACATGAGTTGATTAGAATATCTTATTATTTTAGAATTAAACCAATTAACATTTGTACGGAATGCAAACTATGATGAATGATTCCTTTGACTGACGGATTTAAATGGATTGAGAGTTTTAATGGTATTTATACTTGTTTGATTCAATCAATATGGTAGGTTGTTTAGCCACACGTGTTAATTTCATGATCAATGTATCAAAAAGTGTGTTTGGAGTCAAAAGAGGAGCATTACTAAAGAGAAATGGTGGGAGGCACTCTCTTATTTTGAATTCAACAATTAATATCATTAAGAAATGAAATTCAAGATCAAGCACTCCATTGTTTGTTAAATTGAATGAATTCATGTGATAGATGGTCCTAGGGCAGTTTTTTCATAATGAGTATAGTCATTAAGGAAGAAGAACAATGTAATTTGAAAGTTATTGCATGAAAAATAGTCTTGGCAAGAATAAGACGAGCATAATTCACATGAGTTGATTAGAATATCTTATTATTTTAGAATTAAACCAGTTAACATTTGTAAGGAATGCAAACCATGTTGAATGATTCCCTTTGACTAACGGATTTAAATGTATTTAGAGTTTTAATGGTATTTATACCTGTTTGATTCAATCAATATGGTAGGTTGTTTAGCCACACGTGTTAATTTCATGATCAATGTATCAAAAAGTGTCTTTGGAGTCAAAAGAGGAGCATTGCTAAAGAGAAATGGTGGGAGGCACTCTCTTATTTTGAATTCAACAATTAATATCATTAAGAAATGAAATTCAAGATCAAGCACTCCATTGTTTGTTAAATTGAATGAATTCATGTGATAGATGGTCCTAGGGCATTTTTTTCATAATGAGTATAGTCATTAAGGAAGAAGCAAAATGTAATTTGAAAGTTATTGCATGAAAAATAGTCTTGGCAAGAATAAGACGAGCATAATTCACATGAGTTGATTAGAATATCTTATTATTTTAGAATTAAACCAGTTAACATTTGTACGGAATGCAGACTATGATTTATGATTCCTTTGATTGACAAATTTAAATGGATTGAGAGTTTTAATGGTATTTATACTTGTTTGATTCAATCAATATGGTAGGTTGTTTAGCCACACGTGTTAATTTCATGATCAATGCATCAAAAAGTGTGTTTGGAGTCAAAAGAGGAGCATTGCTAAAGAGAAATGGTGAGAGGCACTCTCTTATTTTTAATTCAACAATTAATATCATTAAGAAATGAAATTCAAGATGAAGCACTCCATTGTTTGTCAAATTGAATGAATTCATGTGATAGATAGTCCATGGGCATTTTCTTCATAATGAGTATAGTCATTAAGGAAGAAGCAAAATGTAATTTGAAAGTTATTGCATGAAAAATAGTCTTGGTAAGAATAAGAGGAGCATAATTCACATGAGTTGATTAGAATATCTTATTATTTTAGAATTAAACCAATTAACATTTGTACGGAATGCAAACTATGATGAATGATTCCTTTGACTGACGGATTTAAATGGATTGAGAGTTTTAATGGTATTTATACTTGTTTGATTCAATCAATATGGTAGGTTGTTTAGCCACACGTGTTAATTTCATGATCAATGTATCAAAAAGTGTGTTTGGAGTCAAAAGAGGAGCATTACTAAAGAGAAATGGTGGGAGGCACTCTCTTATTTTGAATTCAACAATTAATATCATTAAGAAATGAAATTCAAGATCAAGCACTCCATTGTTTGTTAAATTGAATGAATTCATGTGATAGATGGTCCTAGGGCAGTTTTTTCATAATGAGTATAGTCATTAAGGAAGAAGAACAATGTAATTTGAAAGTTATTGCATGAAAAATAGTCTTGGCAAGAATAAGACGAGCATAATTCACATGAGTTGATTAGAATATCTTATTATTTTAGAATTAAACCAGTTAACATTTGTAAGGAATGCAAACCATGTTGAATGATTCCTTTGACTAACGGATTTAAATGTATTTAGAGTTTTAATGGTATTTATACCTGTTTGATTCAATCAATATGGTAGGTTGTTTAGCCACACGTGTTAATTTCATGATCAATGTATCAAAAAGTGTCTTTGGAGTCAAAAGAGGAGCATTGCTAAAGAGAAATGGTGGGAGGCACTCTCTTATTTTGAATTCAACAATTAATATCATTAAGAAATGAAATTCAAGATCAAGCACTCCATTGTTTGTTAAATTGAATGAATTCATGTGATAGATGGTCCTAGGGCATTTTTTTCATAATGAGTATAGTCATTAAGGAAGAAGCAAAATGTAATTTGAAAGTTATTGCATGAAAAATAGTCTTGGCAAGAATAAGACGAGCATAATTCACATGAGTTGATTAGAATATCTTATTATTTTAGAATTAAACCAGTTAACATTTGTACGGAATGCAGACTATGATGTATGATTCCTTTGATTGACAAATTTAAATGGATTGAGAGTTTTAATGGTATTTATACTTGTTTGATTCAATCAATATGGTAGGTTGTTTAGCCACACGTGTTAATTTCATGATCAATGCATCAAAAAGTGTGTTTGGAGTCAAAAGAGGAGCATCGCTAAACAGAAATGGTGGGAGGCACTCGCTTATTTTGAATTCAACAATTAATATCATTAAGAAATGAAATTGAAGATGAAGCACTCCATTGTTTGTTAAATTGAATGAATTCATGTGATAGATATTCCATGGGCATTTTTCTTCATAATGAGTATAGTCATTAAGGAAGAAGCAAAATGTAATTTGAAAGTTATTGCATGAAAAATAGTCTTGGTAAGAATAAGAGGAGCATAATTCACATGAGTTGATTAGAATATCTTATTATTTTAGAATTAAACCAGTTAACATTTGTACGGAATGCAAACTATGATGAATGATTCCTTTGACTGACGGATTTAAATGGATTGAGAGTTTTAATGGTATTTATACTTGTTTGATTCAATCAATATGGTAGGTTGTTTAGCCACACGTGTTAATTTCATGATCAATGTATCAAAAAGTGTGTTTGTAGTCAAAAGAGGAGCATTACTAAAGAGAAATGGTGGGAGGCACTCTCTTATTTTCAATTCAACAATTAAAATCATTAAGAAATGAAATTCAAGATGAAGCACTCCATTGTTTGTTAAATTGAATGAGTTCATGTGATAGATAGTCCATGGGCATTTTCTTCATAATAAGTATAGTCATTAATGAAGAAGCAAAATGTAATTTGAAAGTTATTGCATGAAAAATAGTCTTCGTAACAATAAGAGGAGCATAATTCACATAAGTTGATTAGAATATCTTATTATTTTAGAATTAAACCAGTTAACATTTGTAAGGAATGCAAACCATGTTGAACGATTCCTTTGACTAACGGATTTAAATGTATTTAGAGTTTTAATAATATTTATACTTGTTTGATTCAATCAATAGGGTAGGTTGTTTAGCCACACGTGTTAATTTCATGATCAATGTATCAAATAATGTCTTTGGAGTCAAAAGAGGAGCACTGCTAAAGAGAAATGGTGGGAAGCACTCTCTTATTTTGAATTCAACAATTAATATCATTAAGAAATTAAATTCAAGATCAAGCACACCATTGTTTGTTAAATTGAATGAATTCATGTGATAGATGGTCCATGGGCATTTTCTTCATAATGAGTGTAGTCATTATGGAAGAAGCAAAATGTAATTTGAAAGTTATTGCATGAAAAATAGTCTTGGTAACAATAAGAGGAGCTTAATTCACATGAGGTGAATAGAATGTCTTATTACTTCAGAATTAAACCAGTTCACATTTGAACGGAATGCAAACCATGATGAATGACTCCTTTGACTAACGTATTTAAATGGATTTAGAGTTTTAATGGTGTTTCTACCTTTTTGATTCAATCAATATGGTAGGTTGTTTAGCCACACTTGTTAATTTCATGATTACTGTGTCAAAAAGTGTGTTTGGAGTCAAAAGAGGAGCACTGCTAAAGAGAAATGGCAGGAGGCACTCTCTTATTTTGAATTCAACAATTAATATCAATAAGAAATGAAATTCAAGATGAAGCACTCCATTGTTTGTTAAATTGAATGAATTCATGTGATAGATGGTCCTAGGGCATTTTTTTCATAATGAGTATAGTCATAAAGGAAGAAGCAAAACGTAATTTGAAAGTTATTGCATGAAAAATAGTCTTGGTAACAATACGAGGAGCCTAATTCACAGGAGCTGAAGAGAATGTCTTGTTATTTCAGAATTAAACGAGTTCACATTTGTACGGAATGCAAACCATGATGGATGATTCCTTTGACTGACGGATTTAAATGGATTGAGAGTTTTAATGGTGTTTATACTTGTTTGGTTCAATCAATATGGTAGGTTGTTTAGCCACACGTGTTAATTTCATGATCAATGTATCAAAAAGTGTGTTTGGAGTCAAAAGAGGAGCATTGCTAAAGAGAAATGGTGGGAGGCACCCTCTTATTTTGAATTCAACAATTAATATCATTATGAAATGAAATTCAAGATGAAGCACTCCATTGTTTGTTAAATTGAATGAATTCATGTGATAGATAGTCCATAGGCATTTTCTTCATAATGAGTATAGTCATTAAGGAAGAAGCAAAATGTAATTTGAAAGTTATTACATGAAAAATAGACTTGGTAACAATAAGAGGAGCTTAATTCACATGAGGTGAATAGAATGTCTTATTACTTCAGAATTAAACCAGTTCACATTTGAACGGAATGCAAACCATGATAAATGACTCCTTTGACTAACGGATTTAAATGGATTTAGAGTTTTAATGGTGTTTCTATCTTTTTGATTCAATCAATATGGTAGGTTGTTTAGCCACACGTGTGAATTTCATGATCACTGTGTCAAAAAGTGTGTTTGGAGTCAAAAGAGGGGCATTGCTAAAGAGAAATGGTGGGAGGCACTCTCTTATTTTAAATTCAACAATTAATATCAATAAGAAATGAAATTCAAGATGAAGCACTCCATTGTTTGTTAAATTGAATGAATTCATGTGATAGATGGTCCTAGGGCATTTTTTTCATAATGAGTATAGTCATTAAGGAAGAAGCAAAATGTAATTTGAAAGTTATTGCATGAAAAATATTCTTGGCAAGAATAAGAGGAGCATAATTCACATGAGTTGATTAGAATATCTTATTATTTTAGAATTAAACTAGCTAACATTTGTACGGAATGCAGACTATGATGTATGATTCCTTTGATTGACAGATTTAAATGGATTGAGAGCTTTAATGGTATTTATACTTGTTTGATTCAATCAAGATGGTAGGTTGTTTAGCCACACGTGTTAATTTCATGATCAATGCATCAAAAAGTGTGTTTGGAGTCAAAAGAGGAGCATTGCTAAAGAGAAATGGTGGGAGGCCCTCTCTTATTTTGAATTCAACAATTAATATCATTAAGAAATGAAATTCAAGATCAAGCACTCCATTGTTTGTTAAATTGAATGAATTCATGTGATAGAGAGTCCATGGGCATTTTCTTCATAATGAGTATAGTCATTAAGGAAGAAGCAAAATGTAATTTGAAAGTTATTGCATGAAAAATAGTCTTTGTAACAATAAGACGAGCTTAATTCACATGAGGTGAATAGAATGTCTTATTATTTCAGAATTTAACCCGTTCACATTTGTACGGAATGCAAACCATGATGAATGACTCCTTTGACTAACGGATTTAAATGGATTTAGAGTTTTAATGGAGTTTCTACTTTTTTGATTCAATCAATATGGTAGGTTGTTTAGCCACACGTGTTAATTTCATGATCACTGTGCCAAAAAGTGTGTTTGGAGTCAAAAGAGGAGCATTGCTAAAGAGAAATGGTGGGAGGCACCCTCTTATTTTTAATTCAACAATTAATATCAATAAGAAATGAAATTCAAGATGGAGCACTCCATTGTTTGTTAAATTGAATGAATTCATGTGATAGATAGTCCATGGGCATTTTCTTCATAATGAGTATAGTCATTAAGGAAGAAGAAAAATGTAATTTGAAAGTTATTGCATGAATAATAGTCTTGGTAACAAAAAGAGGAGCTTAATTCACATGAGGTGAATATAATGTCTTATTATTTCAGAATTAAACCAGTTCACATTTGTAAAGAATGCAAACCATGATGAATGACTCCTTTGACTAACGTATTTAAATGGATATAGAGTTTTAATGGTGTTTCTACCTTTTTGATTCTATCAATATGGTAGGTTGTTTAGCCACACGTGTTAATTTGATGATCACTGTGCCAAAAAGTGTGTTTGGAGTCAAAAAATTAGCACTGCTAAAGAGAAATGGTTGGAGGCACTCTCTTCTTTTGAATTCAACAATTAATATCAATAAGAAATGAAATTCAAGATGGAGCACTCCCTTGTTTGTTAAATTGAATGAATTCATGTGATAGATGGTCCTAGGGCATTTTTTTCATAATGACTATAGTCATTAAGGAAGAAGCAAAATGTAATTTGAAAGTTATTGCATGAAAAATAGTCTTGGTAACAATAAGAGGAGCTTAATTCACATGAGGTGAATAGAATGTCTTATTACTTCAGAATTAAACCAGTTCACATTTGAACGGTATGCAAACCATGATGAATGACTCCTTTGACTAAAGGATTTAAATGGATTTTGAGTTTTAATGGTGTTTCTACCTTTTTGATTCAATCAATATGGTAGGTTGTTTAGCCACACGTGTTAATTTCATGATCACTGTGTCAAAAAGTGTGTTTGGAGTCAAAAGAGGAGCATTGCTAAAGAGAAATGGTGGGAGGCACTCTCTTATTTTGAATTCAACAATTAATATCGTTAAGAAATGAAATTCAAGATGAAGCACTCCATTGTTTGTTAAATTGAATGAATTCATGTGATAGATGGTCCTAGGGCATTTTTTTCATAATGAGTATAGTCATTAAGGAAGAAGCAAAATGTAATTTGAAAGTTATTGCATGAAAAATAGTCTTGGTAAGAATAAGAGGAGCATAATTCACATGAGTTGATTAGAATATCTTATTATTTTAGAATTAAACCAGTTAACATTTGTACGGAATGCAAACTATGATGAATGATTCCTTTGACTGACGGATTTAAATGGATTGAGAGTTTTAATGGTAATTATACTTGTTTGATTCAATCAATATGGTAGGTTCTTTAGCCACACGTGTTAATTTCATAATCAATGTATCAAAAAGTGTGTTTGGAGTCAAAAGATGAGCATTGCTAAAGAGAAATGGTGGGAGGCACTCTCTTATTTTGAATTCAACAATTAATATCGTTAAGAAATGAAATTCAAGATGAAGCACTCCATTGTTTGTTAAATTGAATGAATTCATGTGATAGATGGTCCTAGGCCATTTTTTTCATAATGAGTATAGTCATTAAGGAAGAAGCAAAATGTAATTTGAAAGTTATTGCATGAAAAATAGTCTTGGTAAGAATAAGAGGAGCATAATTCACATGAGTTGATTAGAATATCTTATTATTTTAGAATTAAACCAGTTAACATTTGTACGGAATGCAAACCATGATGAATGACTCCTTTGACTAAAGGATTTAAATGGATTGAGAGTTTTAATGGTAATTATACTTGTTTGATTCAATCAATATGGTAGGTTCTTTAGCCACACGTGTTAATTTCATAATCAATGTATCAAAAAGTGTGTTTGGAGTCAAAAGATGAGCATTGCTAAAGAGAAATGGTGGGAGGCACTCTCTTATTTTGAATTCAACAATTAATATCGTTAAGAAATGAAATTCAAGATGAAATAGTCTTGGTAACAATAAGAGGAGATTAATTCACATGAGGTGAATAGAATGTCTTATTACTTTAGAATTAAACCTGTTCACATTTGAACGGTATGCAAACCATGATGAATGACTCCTTTGACTAAAGGATTTAAATGGATTTTGAGTTTTAATGGTGTTTCTACCTTTTTGATTCAATCAATATGGTAGGTTGTTTAGCCACACGTGTTAATTTCATGATCACTGTGTCAAAAAGTGTGTTTGGAGTCAAAAGAGGAGCATTGCTAAAAAGAAATGGTGGGAGGCACTCTCTTATTTTCAATTCAACAATTAATATCAATAAGAAATGAAATTCAAGATGAAGCACTCCATTGTTTGTTAAATTGAATGAATTCATGTGATAGATAGTCCATGGGCATTTTCTTCATAATGACTATAGTCATTAAGGAAGAAGCAAAATGTAATTTGAAAGTTATTGCATGAAAAATAGTCTTGGTAACAATAAGAGGAGCTTAATTCACATGAGGTGAATAGAATGTCTTATTACTTTAGAATTAAACCTGTTCACATTTGAACGGTATGCAAACCATGATGAATGACTCCTTTGACTAAAGGATTTAAATTGATTTTGAGTTTTAATGGTGTTTCTACCTTTTTGATTCAATCAATATGGTAGGTTGTTTAGCCACACGTGTTAATTTCATGATCACTGTGTCAAAAAGTGTGTTTGGAGTCAGAAGAGGAGCATTGCTAATGAGAAATGGTGGGAGGCACTCTCTTATTTTGAATTCAACAATTAATATCAATAAGAAATGAAATTCAAGATGAAGCACTCCATTGTTTGTTAAATTGAATGAATTCATGTGATAGATGGTCCTAGGGCATTTTTTTCATAATGAGTATAGTCATAAAGGAAGAAGCAAAATGTAATTTGAAAGTTATTCCATGAAAAATAGTCTTGGTAAGAATAAGAGGAGCATAATTCACATGAGTTGATTAGAATATCTTATTATTTTAGAATTAAACCAGTTAACATTTGTACGGAATGCAAACTATGATGAATGATTCCTTTGACTGACGGATTTAAATGGATTGAGAGTTTTAATGGTATTTATACTTGTTTGATTCAATCAATATGGTTGGTTGTTTAGCCACACGTGTTAATTTCATGATCAATGTATCAAAAAGTGTGTTTGGAGTCAAAAGAGGAGAATTGCTAAAGAGAAATGGTGGGAGGCACTCTCTTATTTTGAATTCAACAATTAATATCATTAAGAAATGAAATTCAAGATGAACCACTCCATTGTTTGTTAAATTGAATGAATTCATGTGATAGATAGTCCATGTGCATTTTCTTCATAATGAGTATAGTCATTAAGGAACAAGCAAAATGTAATTTGAAAGTTATTACATGAAAAATAGACTTGGTCACAATAAGAGGAGCTTAATTCACATGAGGTGAATAGAATGTCTTATTACTTCAAAATTAAACCAGTTCACATTTGAACGGAATGCAAACCATGATAAATGACTCCTTTGGCTAACAGATTTAAATGGATTTAGAGTTTTAATGGTGTTTCTATCTTTTTGATTCAATCAATATGGTAGGTTGTTTAGCCACACGTGTTAATTTCATGATCACTGTGTCAAAAAGTGTGTTTGGAGTCAAAAGAGGGGCATTGCTAAAGAGAAATGGTGGGAGGCACTCTCTTATTTTGAATTCAACAATTAATATCAATAAGAAATGAAATTCAAGATGAAGCACTCCATTGTTTGTTAAATTGAATGAATTCATGTGATAGATGGTCCTAGGCCATTTTTTTCATAATGAGTATAGTCATTAAGGAAGAATCAAAATGTAATTTGAAAGTTATTGCACGAAAAATAGTCTTGGCAAGAATAAGAGGAGCATAATTCACATGAGTTGATTAGAATATCTTATTATTTTAGAATTAAACCAGTTAACATTTGTACGGAATGCAGACTATGATGTATGATTCCTTTGATTGACAGATTTAAATGGATTGAGAGTTTTAATGATATTTATACTTGCTTGATTCAATCAATATGGTAGGTTGTTTAGTCACACGTGTTAATTTCATGATCAATGTATCAAAAAGTGTGTTTGGAGTCAAAAGAGGAGCATTGCTAAACAGAAATGGTGGGAGGCACTTGCTTATTTTGAATTCAACAATTAATATCATTAAGAAATGAAATTGAAGATGAAGCACTCCATTGTTTGTTAAATTGAATGAATTCATGTGATAGATAGTCCATGGGCATTTTCTTCATAATGAGTATAGTCATTAAGGAAGAAGCAAAATGTAATTTGAAAGTTATTGCATGAAAAATAGTCTTGGTAAGAATAAGAGGAGCATAATTCACATGAGTTGATTAGAATATCTTATTATTTTAGAATTAAACCAGTTAACATTTGTACGGAATGCAAACTATGATGAATGATTCCTTTGAATGACGGATTTAAATGGATTGAGAGTTTTAATGGTATTTATACTTCTTTGATTCAATCAATATGGTAGGTTGTTTAGCCAGACGTGTTAATTTCATGATCAATATATCCAAAAGTGTGTTTGGAGTCAAAAGAGGAGCATTACTAAAGAGAAATGGTGGGAGGCACTCTCTTATTTTGAATTCAACAATTAATATCATTAAGAAATCAAATTCAAGATGAAGCACTCCATTGTTTGTCAAATTGAATGAATTCATGTGATAGATAGTCCATGGGCATTTTCTTCATAATGAGTATAGTCATTAAGGAAGAAGCAAAATGCAATTTGAAAGTTTATTGCATGAAAAAATAGTCTTGGTAAGAATAAGAGGAGCATAATTCACATGAGTTGCTTAGAATATCTTATTATTTTAGAATTAAACCAGTTAACATTTGTACGGAATGCAAACTATGATGAATGATTCCTTTGACTGACGCATTTAAATGGATTGAGAGTTTTAATGGTATTTATACTTGTTGGATTCCATCAATATGGTAGGTTGTTTAGCCACACGTGTTAATTTCATCATCAATGTATCAAAAAGTGTGTTTGGAGTCAAAAGAGGAGCATTGCTAAAGAGAAATGGTGGGAGGCACTCTCTTATTTTGAATTCAACAATTAATATCATTAAGAAATGAAATTGAAGATGACGCACTCCATTGTTTGTTAAATTGAATGAATTCATGTGATAGATAGTCCATGGGCATTTTCTTCATAATGAGTATAGTCATTAAGGAAGAAGCAAAATGCAATTTGAAAGTTATTGCATGAAAAATAGTCTTGGTAAGAATAAGAGGAGCATAATTCACATGAGTTGATTAGAATATCTTATTATTTTAGAATTAAACCAGTTAACATTTGTACGGAATGCAAACTATGATGAATGATTCCTTTGACTGACGCATTTAAATGGATTGAGAGTTTTAATGGTATTTATACTTGTTGGATTCCATCAACATGGTAGGTTGTTTAGCCACACGTGTTAATTTCATGATCAATGTATCAAAAAGTGTGTTTGGAGTCAAAAGAGGAGCATTGCTAAACAGAAATGGTGGGAGGCACTTGCTTATTTTGAATTCAACAATTAATATCATTAAGAAATGAAATTGAAGATGAAGCACTCCATTGTTTGTTAAATTGAATGAATTCATGTGATAGATAGTCCATGGGCATTTTCTTCATAATGAGTATAGTCATTAAGGAAGAAGCAAAATGTAATTTGAAAGTTATTGCATGAAAAATAGTCTTGGTAAGAATAAGAGGAGCATAATTCACATGAGTTGATTAGAATATCTTATTATTTTAGAATTAAACCAGTTAACATTTGTACGGAATGCAAACTATGATGAATGATTCCTTTGACTGACGGATTTAAATGGATTGAGAGTTTTAATGGTATTTATACTTCTTTGATTCAATCAATATGGTAGGTTGTTTAGCCAGACGTGTTAATTTCATGATCAATATATCCAAAAGTGTGTTTGGAGTCAAAAGAGGAGCATTACTAAAGACAAATGGTGGGAGGCACTCTCTTATTTTGAATTCAACAATTAATATCATTAAGAAATGAAATTCAAGATGAAGCACTCCATTGTTTGTCAAATTGAATGAATTCATGTGATTGATAGTCCATGGGCATTTTCTTCATAATGAGTATAGTCATTAAGGAAGAAGCAAAATGTAATTTGAAAGTTATTGCATGAAAAATAGTCTTCGTAACAATAAGAGGAGCTTAATTCAAATGAGGTGAATACAATGTCTTATTACTTCAGAATTAAACCAGTTCACATTTGTACGGAATGCAAACCATGATGAATGACTCCTTTGACTAACGGATTTAAATGGATTTAGAGTTTTAATGGTGTTTCTACCTTTTTGATTCAATCAATATGGTAGTTTGTTTAGCCACACGTGTTAATTTCATGATCACTCTATCAAAAAGTGTGTTTGGAGTCAAAAGATGAGCATTGCTAAAGAGAAATGGTGGGAGGCACTCTCTTATTTTGAATTCAACAATTAATATCATTAAGAAATGAAATTGAAGATGAAGCACTCCATTGTTTGTTAAATTGAATGAATTCATGTGATAGATAGTCCATGGGCATTTTCTTCATAATGAGTATAGTCATTAAGGAAGAAGCAAAATGCAATTTGAAAGTTATTGCATGAAAAATAGTCTTGGTAAGAATAAGAGGAGCATAATTCACATGAGTTGATTAGAATATCTTATTATTTTAGAATTAAACCAGTTAACATTTGTACGGAATGCAAACTATGATGAATGATTCCTTTGACTGACGCATTTAAATGGATTGAGAGTTTTAATGGTATTTATACTTGTTGGATTCCATCAACATGGTAGGTTGTTTAGCCACACGTGTTAATTTCATGATCAATGTATCAAAAAGTGTGTTTCTTGGAGTCAAAAGAGGAGCATTGCTAAACAGAAATGGTGGGAGGCACTTGCTTATTTTGAATTCAACAATTAATATCATTAAGAAATGAAATTGAAGATGAAGCACTCCATTGTTTGTTAAATTGAATGAATTCATGTAATAGATAGTCCATGGGCATTTTCTTCATAATGAGTATAGTCATTAAGGAAGAAGCAAAATGTAATTTGAAAGTTATTGCATGAAAAATAGTCTTGGTAAGAATAAGAGGAGCATAATTCACATGAGTTGATTAGAATATCTTATTATTTTAGAATTAAACCAGTTAACATTTGTACGGAATGCAAACTATGATGAATGATTCCTTTGAATGACGGATTTAAATGGATTGAGAGTTTTAATGGTATTTATACTTCTTTGATTCAATCAATATGGTAGGTTGTTTAGCCAGACGTGTTAATTTCATGATCAATATATCCAAAAGTGTGTTTGGAGTCAAAAGAGGAGCATTACTAAAGAGAAATGGTGGGAGGCACTCTCTTATTTTGAATTCAACAATTAATATCATTAAGAAATCAAATTCAAGATGAAGCACTCCATTGTTTGTCAAATTGAATGAATTCATGTGATAGATAGTCCATGGGCATTTTCTTCATAATGAGTATAGTCATTAAGGAAGAAGCAAAATGCAATTTGAAAGTTATTGCATGAAAAATAGTCTTGGTAAGAATAAGAGGAGCATAATTCACATGAGTTGCTTAGAATATCTTATTATTTTAGAATTAAACCAGTTAACATTTGTACGGAATGCAAACTATGATGAATGATTCCTTTGACTGACGCATTTAAATGGATTGAGAGTTTTAATGGTATTTATACTTGTTGGATTCCATCAATATGGTAGGTTGTTTAGCCACACGTGTTAATTTCATCATCAATGTATCAAAAAGTGTGTTTGGAGTCAAAAGAGGAGCATTGCTAAAGAGAAATGGTGGGAGGCACTCTCTTATTTTGAATTCAACAATTAATATCATTAGGAAATGAAATTGAAGATGAAGCACTCCATTGTTTGTTAAATTGAATGAATTCATGTGATAGATAGTCCATGGGCATTTTCTTCATAATGAGTATAGTCATTAAGGAAGAAGCAAAATGTAATTTGAAAGTTATTGCATGAAAAATAGACTTGGTAACAATAAGAGGAGATTAATTCACATGAGGTGAATAGAATGTCTTATTACTTCAGAATTAAACCAGTTCACATTTGAACTGAATGCAAACCATGATGAATGACTCCTTTGACTAACGGATTTAAATGGATTTAGAGTTTTAATGGTGTTTCTACCTTTTTGATTCAATCAAAATGGTAGGTAGTTTAGCCACACGTGTTAATTTCATGATCACTGTGTCAAAAAGTGTGTTTGGAGTCAAAAGAGGAGCATTGCTAAAGAGAAATGGTGGGAGGCACTCTCTTATTTTGAATTCAACAATTAATATCAATAAGAAATGAAATTCAAGATGAAGCACTCCATTGTTTGTTAAATTGAATGAATTCATGTGATAGATGGTCCTAGGGCATTTTTTTCATAATCAGTATAGTCATTAAGGAAGAAGCAAAATGTAATTTGAAAGTTATTGCATGAAAAATAGTCTTGGTAAGAATAAGAGGAGCATAATTCACATGAGTTGATTAGAATATCTTATTATTTTAGAATTAAACCAGTTAACATTTGTACGGAATGCAAACTATGATGAATGATTCCTTTGACAGACCGATTTAAATGGATTGAGAGTTTTAATGGTATTTATACTTGTTTGATTCAATCAATATGGTAGGTTGTTTAGCCACACGTGTTAATTTCATGATCAATGTATCAAAAAGTGTGTTTGGTGTCAAAAGAGGTGCATTACTAAAGAGAAATGGTGGGAGGCACTCTCTTATTTTGAATTCAATAATTAATATCAATTAGAAATGAAATTCAAGATCAAGCACTCCATTGTTTGTTACATTGAATGAATTCATGTGATAGATAGTCCATGGGCATTTTCTTCATAATGAGTATAGTCATTAAGGAAGAAGCAAAATGTAATTTCAAAGTTATTGCATGAAAAATAGTCTTGGTAACAATAAGAGGAGCTTAATTCACATGAGGTGAATAGAATGTCTTATTACTTCAGAATTAAACCAGTTCACATTTGAACGGAATGCAAACCATGATGAATGACTCCTTTGACTAACGGATTTAAATGGATTTAGAGTTTTAATGGTGTTTCTACCTTTTTGATTCAATCAATATGGTAGGTTGTTTAGCCACACGTGTTAATTTCATGATCACTGTGTCAAAAAGTGTGTTTGGAGTCAAAAGAGGAGCATTGCTAAAAAGAAATGGTGGGAGGCACTCTCTTATTTTGAATTCAACAATTAATATCAATAAGAAATGAAATTGAAGATGAAGCACTCCATTGTTTGTTAAATTGAATGAATTCATGTGATAGATGGTCCTAGGGCATTTTTTTCATAATGAGTATAGTCATTAAGGAAGAAGCAAAATGTAATTTGAAAGTTATTGCATGAAAAATAGTCATGGTAACAATAAGAGGAGCTTAATTCACATGAGGTGAATAGAATGTCTTATTACTTCAGAATTAAACCAGTTCACATTTGAACGGAATGCAAACCATGATAAATGACTCCTTTGAATAACCGATTTAAATGGATTTAGAGTTTTAATGGTGTTTCTATCTTTTTGATTCAATCAATATGGTAGGTTGTTTAGCCACACGTGTTAATTTCATGATCACTGTATCAAAAAGTGTGTTTGGAGTCAAAAGAGGAGCATTGCTAAAGAGAAATGGTGGGAGCCACTCTCTTATTTTGAATTCAACAATTAATATCAATAAGAAATGAAATTCAACATGAAGCACTCCATTGTTTGTTAAATTGAATAAATTCATGTGATAGATGGTCCTAGGGCATTTTATTCATAATGAGTATAGCCATTAAGGAAGAAGCAAAATGTAATTTGAAAGTTATTGCATGAAAAATAGTCTTGGCAAGAATAAGAGGAGCATAATTCTCATGAGTTGATTAGAATATCTTATTATTTTAGAATTAAACTAGTTAACATTTGTACGGAATGCAGACTATGATGTATGACTCCTTTGATTGACGGATTTAAATGGATTGAGAGTTTTAATGGTATTTATACTTGTTTGATTCAATCAATATGGTAGGTTGTTTAGCCACACGTGTTAATTTCATGATCAATATATCAAAAAGTGTGTTTGGAGTCAAAAGAGGAGCATTGCTAAGGAGAAATGGTGGGAGGCACTCTCTTATTTTGAATTTAACAATTAATATCGATAAGAAATGAAATTCAAGATGAAGCACTCCATTGTTTGTTAAATTGAATGAATTCATGTGATAGATGGTCCTAGGGCATTTTTTTCATAATGAGTTGATTAGAATATCTTATTATTTTAGAATTAAACCAGTTAACATTTGTACGGAATGCAAACTAGGATGAATGATTCCTTTGACTGACGGATTTAAATGGATTGAGAGTTTTAATGGTATTTATACTTGTTTGATTGAATCAATATGGTAGGTTGTTTAGCCACACGTGTTAATTTCATGATCAATGTATCAAAAAGTGTGTGTGGAGTCAAAAGAGGAGCATTGCTAAAGAGAAATGGTGGGAGGCACTCTCTTATTTTGAATTCAACAATTAATATCATTAAGAAATGAAATTGAAGATGAAGCACTCCATTGTTTGTTAAATTGAATGAATTAATGTGATAGATAGTCCATGTGCATTTTCTTCATAATGAGTATAGTCATTAAGGAAGAAGCAAAATGTAATTTGAAAGTTATTGCATGAAAAATAGACTTGGTAACAATATGAGGAGCTTAATTCACATGAGGTGAATAGAATGTCTTATTACTTCAGAATTAAACCAGTTCACATTTGTAAGGAATGCAAACCATGATGAATGACTCCTTCAACTAACGTATTTAAATGGATTCAGAGTTTTAATGGTGTTTCTACCTTTTTGATTCAATCAATATGGTAGGTTGTTTAGCCACACGTGTTAATATGATGATCACTGTGCCAAAAAGTGTGTTTGGAGTCAAAAGAGGAGCATTGCTAAAGAGAAATGGTGGGAGGCAATCTCTTATTTTGAATTCAATAATTAATATCAATAAGAAATGAAATTCAAGATCGAGCACTCCATTGTTTGTTAAATTGAATGAATTCATGTCATAGATGGTCCTAGGGCATTTTTTTCATAATGAGTTAGTCATTAAGGAAGAAGCAAAATGTAATTTGAAAGTTATTGCATGAAAAATAGTCTTGGTAAGAATAAGAGGAGCATAATTCATATGAGTTGATTAGAATATCTTATTATTTTAGAATTAAACCAGTTCACATTTGTACGGAATGCAAACTATGATGAATGAGTCTTTTGACTGACGGATTTAAATGGATTGAGAGTTTTAGTGGTATTTATACTTGTTTGATTCAATCAATATGGTAGGTTGTTTAGCCACACGTGTTAATTTCATGATCAATGTATCCAAAAGTGTGCTTGGAGTCAAAAGAGATTGCTAAAGAGAAATGGTGGGAGGCACTCTCTTATTTCGAATTCAACAATTAATATCAATAAGAAATGAAATTCAAGATGAAGAACTCCATTGTTTGTTAAATTGAATGAATTCATGTGATAGATGGTCCTAGGGCATTTTTTTCATAATGAGTATAGTCATTAAGGAAGAAGCAAAATGTAATTTGAAAGTTATTGCATGAAAAATTGTCTTGGTAAGAATAAGAGGAGCTTAATTCACAGGAGGTGAATAGAATGTCTTATTATTTCAGAATTGAACCAATTCACATTTGTACGGAATGCAAACCATGATGAATGACTCCTTCGACTAACGTATTTAAATGGATTCAGAGTTTTAATGGTGTTTCTACCTTTTTGATTCAATCAATATGGTAGGTTGTTTAGCCACACGTGTTAATTTGATGATCACTGTGCCAAAAAGTGTGTTTGGAGTCAAAAGAGGAGCATTGCTAAAGTGAAATGGTGGAGGCACTCTCTTATTTTGAATTCAACAATTAATATCATTAAGAAATGAAATTCAAGATGAAGCCCTCCATTGTTTGTTAAATTAAATGAATTCATGTGATAGATAGTCCATGGTCATTTTCTTCATAATGAGTGTAGTCATTAAGGAAGAAGCAAAATGTAATTTGAAAGTTATTGCATGAAAAATTGTCTTGGTAAGAATAAGAGGAGCTTAATTCACAGGAGGTGAATAGAATGTCTTATTATTTCATAATTGAACCAATTCACATTTGTACGGAATGCAAACCATGATGAATGACTCCTTTGACTAACGTATTTAAATGGATTCAGAGTTTTAATGGTATTTCTACCTTTTTGATTCAATCAATATGGTAGGTTGTTTAGCCACATGTGTTAATTTGATGATCACTGTGCCAAAAAGTGTGTTTGGAGTCAAAAGAGGAGCATTGCTAAAGAGAAATGGTGGGACGCACTCTCTTATTTTGAATTCAACAATTAATATCAATAAGAAATGAAATTCAAGATGGAGCCCTCCATTGTTTGTTAAATTGAATGAATTCATGTGATAGATGGTCCTAGGGCATTTTGTTCATAATGAGTTAGTCATTAAGGAAGAAGCAAAATGTAATTTGAAAGTTATTGCATGAAAAATAGTCTTGGCAAGAATAAGAGGAGCATAATTCACATGAGTTGATTAGAATATCTTATTATTTTAGAATTAAACCAGTTCACATTTGTACGGAATGCAAACTATGATGAATGAGTCTTTTGACTGACGGATTAAAATGGATTGAGAGTTTTAGTGGTATTTATACTTGTTTGATTATATCAATATGGTAGGTTGTTTAGCCACACGTGTTAATATGATGATCACTGTGCCAAAAAGTGTGTTTGCAGCCAAAAGAGGAGCATTGCTAAAGAGAAATGGTGGAGGCACTCTCTTATTTTGAATTCAACAATTAATATCATTAAGAAATGAAATTGAAGATGAAGCACTCCATTGTTTGTTAAATTGAATGAATTCATGTGATAGATGGTCCTAGGGCATTTTGTTCATAATGAGTATAGTCATTAAGGAAGAAGCAAAATGTAATTTGAAAGTTATTGCATGAAAAATAGTCTTGGTAAGAATAAGAGGAGCATAATTCATATGAGTTGATTAGAATATCTTATTATTTTAGAATTAAACCAGTTCACATTTGTACGGAATGCAAACCATGATGAATGACTCCTTTGACTAACGTATTTAAATGGATTCAGAGTTTTAATGGTATTTCTACCTTTTTGATTCAATCAATATGGTAGGTTGTTTAGCCACATGTGTTAATTTGATGATCACTGTGCCAAAAAGTGTGTTTGGAGTCAAAAGAGGAGCATTGCTAAAGAGAAATGGTGGGACGCACTCTCTTATTTTGAATTCAACAATTAATATCAATAAGAAATGAAATTCAAGATGGAGCCCTCCATTGTTTGTTAAATTGAATGAATTCATGTGATAGATGGTCCTAGGGCATTTTGTTCATAATGAGTATAGTCATTAAGGAAGAAGCAAAATGTAATTTGAAAGTTATTGCATGAAAAATAGTCTTGGCAAGAATAAGAGGAGCATAATTCACATGAGTTGATTAGAATATCTTATTATTTTAGAATTAAACCAGTTAACATTTGTACGGAATGCAAACTATGATCAATGATTCCTTTGACTGACGGATTTAAATGGATTGAGAGTTTTAATGGTATTTATACTTGTTTGATTCAATCAATATGGTTTGTTGTTTAACCATACGTGTTAATTTTATGATCAATGTATCAAAAAGTGTGTTTGCAGTCAAAAGAGGAGCATTGCTAAAGAGAAATGGTGGGAGGCACTCTCTTATTTTGAATTCAACAATTAATATCATTAAGAAATGAAATTCAAGATGAAGCACTCCATTGTTTGTTAAATTGAATGAATTCATGTGATAGATGGCCCTAGGGCATTTTTTTCATAATGACTATAGTCACTAAGGAAGAAGCAAAATGTAATTTGAAAGTTATTGCATGAAAAATAGTCTTGGGAAGAATAAGAGGAGCATAATTCACATGAGTTGATTAGAATATCTTATTATTTTAGAATTAAACCAGTTAACATTTCTACGGAATGCAAACTATGATGAATGATTCATTTGTACGTAATGCAAACCATGATGAATGACTACTTTGACTAACGTCTTTAAATGGATTCAGAGTTTTAATGGTGTTTCTACCTTTTTGATTCAATCAATATGGTAGGTTGTTTAGCCACACGTGTTAATTTGATAATCACTGTGCCAAAAAGTGTGTTTGGAGTCAAAAGAGGAGCATTGCTAAAGAGAAATGGTGGGAGACACTCTCTTATTTTGAATTCAACAATTAATATCATTAAGAAACGAAATTCAAGATGAAGCACTCCATTGTTTGTTAAATTGAATGAATTCATGTGATAGATAGTCCATGGGCATTTTCTTCATAATGAGTATAGTCATTAAGGAAGAAGCAAAATGTAATTTGAAAGTTATTGCAAGAAAAATAGTCTTGGTAACAATAAGAGGAGCTTAATTCACATGAGGTGAATAGAATGTCTTATTACTTAAGAATTAAACCAGTTCACATTTGAACGGAATGCAAACCGTCATGAATGACTCCTTTGACTAACGGATTTAAATGGATTTAGAGTTTTAATGGTGTTTCTACCTTTTTGATTCAATCAATATGGTAGGTTGTTTAGCCACACGTGTTAATTTCATGATCACTGTGTCAAAAAGTGTGTTTGGAGTCAAAAGAGGAGCATTGCTAAAGAGAAATGGTGGGAGGCACTCTCTTATTTTGAATTCAACAATTAATATCAATAAGAAATGAAATTCACGATGAAGCACTCCATTGTTTGTTAAATTGAATGAATTCATGTGATAGATGGTCCTAGGGCATTTTTTTCATAATGAGTATAGTCATTAAGGAAGAAGCAAAATGTAATTTGAAAGTTATTGCATGAAAAATAGTCTTGGCAAGAATAAGAGGAGCATAATTCACATGAGTTGATTAGAATATCTTATTATTTTAGAATTAAACCAGTTAACATTTGTATGGAATGCAAACTACGATGAATGATTCCTTTGACTGACGGATTTAAATGGATTAAGAGTTTTAATGGTATTTATACTTGTTTGATTCAATCAATATGGTTGGTTGTTTAACCACACGTGTTCATTTCATGATCAATGTATCAAAAAGTGTGTTTGCAGCCAAAAGAGGAGCATTGCTAAAGAGAAATGGTGGGAGGCACTCTCTTATTTTGAATTCAACAATTAATATCATTAAGAAATGAAATTCAAGATGAAGCACTCCATTGTTTGTTAAATTGAATGAATTCATGTGATAGATGGCCCTAGGGCATTTTTTTCATAATGAGTATAGTCACTAAGGAAGAAGCAAAATGTAATTTGAAAGTTATTGCATGAAAAATAGTCTTGGTAAGAATAAGAGGAGCATAATTCACATGAGTTGATTAGAATATCTTATTATTTTAGAATTAAACCAGTTAACATTTCTACGGAATGCAAACTATGATGAATGATTCATTTGTACGGAATGCAAACCATGATGAATGACTCCTTTGACTAACGTATTTAAATGGATTCAGAGTTTTAATGGTGTTTCTACCTTTTTGATTCAATCAATATGGTAGGTTGTTTAGCCACACGTGTTAATTTGATGATCATTGTGCCAAAAAGTGTGTTTGGAGTCAAAAGAGGAGCATTGCTAAAGAGAAATGGTGGGAGGCACTCTCTTATTTTGAATTCAACAATTAATATCACTAAGAAATGAAATTCAAGATGAAGCACTCCATTGTTTCTTAAATTGAATGAATTCATGTGATAGATAGTCCATGGGCATTTTCTTCGTAATGAGTATAGTCATTAAGGAAGAAGCAAAATGTAATTTGAAAGTTATTGCATGAAAAATAGTCTTGGTAACAATAAGAGGAGGTTAATTCACATGAGGTGAATAGACTGTCTTATTACTTCAGAATTAAACCAGTTCACATTTGAACGGAATGCAAACCATGATGAATGACTCCTTTGACTAATGGATTTAAATGGATTTAGAGTTTTAATGGTGTTTCTACCTTTTCGATTCAATCAATATGGTTTGTTGTTTAGGCACACAGGTTAATTTCATGATCACTATGTCAACAAGTGTGTTTGGAGTCGAAAGAGGAGCATTGCTAAAGAGAAATGGTGGGAGGCACTCTGTTATTTTGAATTCAACAATTAATATCAATAAGTAATGAAATTCAAGATGAAGCACTCCATTGCTTGTTAAATTGAATGAATTCATCTGATAGATGGTCCTAGGGCATTTTTTTCATAATGAGTATAGTCATTAAGGAAGAAGCAAAATGTAATTTGAAAGTTATTGCATGAAAAATTGTCTTGGTAAGAATAAGAGGAGCTTAATTCACAGGAGGTGAATAGAATGTCTTATTATTTCAGAATTGAACCAATTCACATTTGTACGGAATGCAAACCATGATGAATGACTCCTTCGACTAACGTATTTAAATGGATTCAGAGTTTTAATGGTGTTTCTACCTTTTTGATTCAATCAATATGGTAGGTTGTTTAGCCACACGTGTTAATTTGATGATCACTGTGCCAAAAAGTGTGTTTGGAGTCAAAAGAGGAGCATTGCTAAAGAGAAATGGTGGGAGGCACTCTCTTATTTTGAATTCAAAATTAATATCAATAAGAAATGAAATTCAAGATGAAGCACTCCATTGTTTGTTAAATTGAATGAATTCATGTGATAGATGGTCCTAGGGCATTTTTTTTCATAATGAGTATAGTCATTAAGGAAGAAGCAAAATGTAATTTGAAAGTTATTGCATGATAAATAGTCTTGGTAACAATAAGAGGAGCATAATTCACATGAGTTGATTAGAATATCTTATTATTTTAGAATTAAACCAGTTAACATTTGTACGGAATGCAGACTATGATGTATGATTCCTTTGATTGACAGATTTAAATGGATTGAGAGTTTTAATGGTATTTATACTTGTTTGATTCAATCAATATGGTAGGTTGTTTAGCCACACGTGTTAATTTCATGATCAATGCATCAAAAAGTGTGTTTGGAGTCAAAAGAGGAGCATCGCTAAACAGAAATGGTGGGAGGCACTCGCTTATTTTGAATTCAACAATTAATATCATTAAGAAATGAAATTCAAGATGAAGCACTCAATTGTTTGTTAAATTGAATGAATTCATGTGATAGATGGTCCTAGGGCATTTTTTTCATAATGAGTATAGTCATTAAGGAAGAAGCAAAATGTAATTTGAATGTTATTGCATGAAAAATTGTCTTGGTAAGAATAAGAGGAGCATAATTCACATGAGTTGATTAGAATATCTTATTATTTTAGAATTAAACCAGTTAACATTTGTACGGAACGCAAACTATGATGAATGATTCCTTTGACTGACGGATTTAAATGGATTGAAAGTTTTAATGCTATTTATACTTCTTTGATTCAATCAATATGGTAGGTTGTTTAGCCACACGTGTTAATTTCATGATCAATGTATCAAAAAGTGTGTTTGGAGTCAAAAGAGGAGCATTGCAAAAGAGAAATGGTGGGAGGCACTCTCTTATTTTGAATTCAACAATTAATATCAATAAGAAATGAAATTCAAGATGAAGCACTCCATTGTTTGTTAAATTGAATGAATTCATGTGATAGATGGTGCTAGGGCATTTTTTTCATAATGAGTATAGTCATTAAGGAAGAAGCAAAATGTAATTTGAAAGTTATTGCATGAAAAATAGTCTTGGTAAGCATAAGAGGAGCATAATTCACATGAGTTGATTAGAATATCTTATTATTTTAGAATTAAACTAGTTAACATTTGTACGGAATGCAAACTATGATGAATGATTCCTTTGACTGACGGATTTAAATGGATTGAGAGTTTTAATGGTATTTATACTTGTTTGATTCAATCAATATGGTAGGTTGTTTAGCCACACGTGTTAATTTCATGATCAATGTATCAAAAAGTGAGTTTGGAGTCAAAAGAGGAGCATTGCTAAAGAGAAATGGTGGGAGGCACACTCTTATTTTGAATTCAACAATTAATATCATTAAGAAATGAAATTCAAGATGAAGCTCTCCATTGTCTGTTAAATTGAATGAATTCATGTGATAGATAGTCCATGGGCATTTTCTTCATAATGAGTATAGTCATTAAGGAAGAAGCAAAATGTAATTTGAAAGTTATTGCATGAAAAATAGTCTTGGTGACAATAAGAGGAGCTTAATTCACATGAGGTGAATAGAATGTCTTATTACTTCATAATTAAACCAGTTCACATTTGTACGGAATGCAAACCATGATGAATGACTCCTTTGACTAACGGATTTAAATGGATTTAGAGTTTTAATGGTGTTTCTACCTTTTTGATTCAATCAATATGGTAGGTTGTTTAGCCACACGTGTGAATTTCATGATCACTGTGTCAAAAAGTGTGTTTGGAGTCAATAGAGGAGCATTGCTAAAGAGAAATGGTGGGAGGCACTCTCTTATTTTGAATTCAACAATTAATATCAATAAGAAATGAAATTCAAGATGAAGAACTCCATTGTTTGTTAAATTGAATGAATTCATGTGATAGATTGTCCTAGGGCATTTTTTTCATAATCAGTATAGTCATTAATTAAGAAGCAAAATGTAATTTGAAAGTTATTGCATGAAAAATAGTCTTGGTAAGAATAAGAGGATCATAATTCACATGAGTTGATTAGAATATCTTATTATTTTAGAAATAAACCAGTTAACATTTGTACGGAATGCAAACTATGATGAATGATTCCTTTGACTGACGGATTTAAATGGATTGAGAGTTTTAATGGTATTTATACTTGTTTGATTCAATCAATATGGTAGGTTGTTTAGCCACACGTTTTAATTTCATGATCAATGTATCAAAAACTGAGTTTGGAGTCAAAAGAGGAGCATTGCTAAAGAGAAATGGTGGGAGGCACTCTCTTATTTTGAATTCAACAATTAATATCATTAAGAAATGAAATTCAAGATGAAGCACTTAATTGTTTGTTAAATTGAATGAATTCATGTGATAGATGGTCCTAGGGCATTTTTTTCATCATAAGTATAGTCATTAAGGAAGAAGCAAAATGTAATTTGAAAGTTATTGCATGAAAAATAGTCTTGGTGACAATAAGAGGAGCTTAATTCACATGATGTGAATAGAATGTCTTATTACTTCAGAATTAAACCAATTCACATTTGTACGGAATGCAAACCATGATGAATGACTCCTTTGACTAACGGATTTAAATGGATTTAGAGTTTTAATGGTGTTTCTACCTTTTTGATTCAATCAATATGGTAGGTTGTTTAGCCACACGTGTGAATTTCATGATCACTGTGTCAAAAAGTGTGTTTGAAGTCAAAAGAGGAGCATTGCTAAAGAGAAATGGTGGGAGGCACTCTCTTATTTTGAATTCAACAATTAATATCAATAAGAAATGAAATTCAAGATGAAGAACTCCATTGTTTGTTAAATTGAATGAATTCATGTGATAGATTGTCCTAGGGCATTTTTTTCATAATGAGTATAGTCATTAATTAAGAAGCAAAATGTAATTTGAAAGTTATTGCATGAAAAATAGTCTTGGTAAGAATAAGAGGAGCATAATTCACATGAGTTGATTAGAATATCTTATTATTTTAGAATTAAACCAGTTAACATTTGTACGGAATGCAAACTATGATGAATGATTCCTTTGACTGACAGATTTAAATGGATTGAGAGTTTTAATGGTATTTATACTTGTTTGATTCAATCAATATGGTAGGTTGTTTAGCCACACGTGTTAATTTCATGATCAATGTATCAAAAACTGTGTTTGGAGTCAAAAGAGGAGCATTGCTAAAGAGAAATGGTGGGAGGCACTCTCTTATTTTGAATTCTACAATTAATATCATTAAGAAATGAAATTCAAGATGAAGCACTTAATTGTTTGTTAAATTGAATGAATTCATGTGATAGATGGTCCTAGGGCATTTTTTTCATAATGAGTATAGTCATTAAGGAAGAAGCAAAATGTAATTTGAAAGTTATTGCATGAAAAATAGTCTTGGTGACAATAAGAGGAGCTTAATTCACATGAGGTGAATAGAATGTCTTATTACTTCAGAATTAAACCCGTTCACATTTGTACGGAATGCAAACCATGATGAATGACTCCTTTGACTAACGGATTTAAATGGATTTAGAGTTTTAATGGTGTTTCTACCTTTTTGATTCAATCAATATGGTAGGTTGTTTAGCCACACGTGTGAATTTCATGATCACTGTGTCAAAAAGTGTGTTTGGAGTCAAAAGAGGAGCATTGCTAAAGAGAAATGGTGGGAGGCACTCACTTATTTTGAATTCAACAATTAACATCAATAAGAAATGAAATTCAAGATGAAGCACTCCATTGTTTGTAAAATTGAATGAATTCATGTGATAGATGGTCCTAGGGCATTTTTTTTTCATAATGAGTATAGTCATTAACGAAGAAGCAAAATGTAATTTGAAAGTTATTGCATGAAAAATAGTCTTGGTAAGAATAAGAGGAGCATAATTCACATGAGTTGATTAGAATATCTTATTATTTTAGAATTAAACCAGTTAACATTTGTACGTAATGCAAACTATGATGAATGATTCCTTTGACTGACGGATTTAAATGGATTGAAAGTTTTAATGTTGTTTATAATTGTTTGATTCAATCAATATGGTAGGTTGTTTAGCCACACGTGTTAATTTCATGATCAATGTATCAAAAAGTGTGTTTGGAGTCAAAAGAGGAGCATTGCTAAAGAGAAATGGTGGGAGGCACTCTCTTATTTTGAATTCAACAATTAATATCAATAAGAAATGAAATTCAAGTTGATGAACTCCATTGTTTGTTAAATTGAATGAATTCATGTGATAGATGGTCCTAGGGCATTTTTTTCATAATGAGTATAGTCATTAAGGAAGAAGCAAAATGTAATTTGAAGGTTATTGCATGAAAAATAGTCTTGGTAAGAATAAGAGGAGCTTAATTCACAGGAGGTGAATAGAATGTCTTATTATTTCAGAATTGAACCAGTTCACATTTGTATGGAATGCAAACCATGATGAATGACTCCTTTGACTAACGGATTTAAATGGATTTAGAGTTTTAATGGTATTTCTACTTGTTTGATTCAATCAATATGGTAGGTGGTTTAGCCACACGTGTTAATTTCATGATCATTGTGTCAAAAAGTGTGTTTGGAGTCAAAAGAGGAGCATTGCTAAAGAGAAATGGTGGGAGGCACTCTCTTATTTTGAATTCAACAATTAATATCAATAAGAAATGAAATCCAAGATGAAGCACTCCATTGTTTGTTAAATTGAATGAATTCATGTGATAGATGGTCCTAGGGCATTTTTTTCATAATGAGTATAGTCATTAAGTAAGAAGCAAAATGTAATTTGAAAATTATTGCATGAAAAATAGTCTTGGTAAGAATAAGAGGAGCATAATTCACATGAGTTGATTAGAATATCTTATTATTTTTGAATTAAACTAGTTAACATTTGTACGGAATGCAAACTATGATGAATGATTCCTTTGACTGACGGATTTAAATGGATTGAGAGTTTTAATGGTGTTTATAATTGTTTGATTGAATCAATATGGTAGGTTGTTTAGCCACACGTGTTAATTTCATGATCAATGTTTCAAAAAGTGTGTTTGGAGTCAAAAGAGGAGCATTGCTAAAGAGAAATGGTGGGAGGCACTCTCTTATTTTGAATTCAACAATTAATATCATTAAGAAATGAAATTCAAGATTAAGCACTCCATTGTTTGTTAAATTGAATGAATTCATGTGATAGATGGTCCTAGGGCATTTTTTTCATAATGAGTATAGTCATTAAGGAAGAAGGAAAATGTAATTTGAATGTTATTGCATGAAAAATAGTCTTGGTAAGAATACGAGGAGCATAATTCACATGAGTTGATTAGAATATCTTATTATTTTAGAATTAAACCAGTTAACATTTGTACGGAATGCAGACTATGATGTACGATTCCTTTGACTGACGGATTTAAATGGATTGAGAGTTTTTATGGTATTTATACTTGTTTGATTCAATCAATATGGTAGGTTGTTTTGCCACACGTGTTAATTTCATGATCAATGTATCAAAAAGTGTGTTTGGAGTCAAAAGAGGAGCATTGCTAAAGAGAAATGGTGGGAGGCACTCTCTTATTTTGAATTCAACAATTAATATCATTAAGAAATGAAATTGAAGATGGAGCACTCCATTGTTTGTTAAATTGAATGAATTCATGTGATAGATAGTTCGTGGGCATTTTTTTCATAATGAGTATTGTCATTAAGGAAGAAGCAAAATGTAATTTGAATGTTATTGCATGAAAAATAGTCTTGGTAAGAATAAGAGGAGCATAATTCACATGAGTTGATTAGAATATCTTATTATTTTAGAATTAAACCAGTTAACATTTGTACGGAATGCAGACTATGATGTATGATTCCTTTGACTGACGGATTTAAATGGATTGAGAGTTTTTATGGTATTTATACTTGTTTGATTCAATCAATATGGTGGGTTGTTTAGCCACACGTGTTAATTTCATGATCAATGTATCAAAAAGTGTGTTCGGAGTCAAAAGAGGAGCATTGCTAAAGAGAAATGGTGGGAGGCACTCTCTTATTTTGAATTCAACAATTAATATCATTAAGAAATGAAATTCAAGATGAAGCACTCCATTGTTTGTTAAATTGAATGAATTCATGTGATAGATAGTCCATGGGCATTTTTTTCATAATGAGTATTGTCATTAAGGAAGAAGCAAAATGTAATTTGAAAGTTATTGCATGAAAAATAGTCTTGGTAACAATAAGAGGAGCTTAATTCACATGAGGTGAATAGAATGTCTTATTACTTCAGAATTAAACCAGTTCACATTTGAATGGAATGCAAACCATGATGAATGACTCCTTTCACTAATGGATTTAAATGGATTTAGAGTTTTAATGGTGTTTCTACCTTTTTGATTCAATCAATATGGCAGGTTGTTTAGCCACACGTGTTAATTTCATGATCACTGTGTCAAAAAGTGTGTTTGGAGTCGAAAGACGAGCATTGCTAAAGAGAAATGGTGGGATGCACTCTCTTATTTTGAATTCAACAATTAATATCATTAAGAAATGAAATTCAAGATCAAGCACTCCATTGTTTGTTAAATTGAATGAATTCATGTGATAGATAGTCCATAGGCATTTTCTTCATAATGAGTATAGTCATTAAGGAAGAAGCAAAATGTAATTTGAAAGTTATTGCATGAAAAATAGTCTTGGTAACAATAAGAGGAGCTTAATTCACATGAGGTGAATAGAATGTCTTATTATTTCAGAATTGAACCAGTTCACATTAGTACGGAATGCAAACCATGATGAATGACTCCTTTGACTAACGGATTTAAATGGATTTAGAGTTTTAATGGTGTTTCTACTTTTTTGATTCAATCAATATGGTAGGTTGTTTAGCCGCACGTGTTAATTTCATGATCACTGTGCCAAAAAGTGTGTTTGGAGTCAAAAGAGGAGCATTGCTAAAGAGAAATGGTGGGAGGCAACTCTCTTATTTTGAATTCAAACAATTAATATCAATAAGAAATGAAATTGAAGATGGAGCACTCCATTGTTTGTTAAATTGAATGAATTCATGTGATAGATGGTCCTAGGGCATTTTTTTCATAATGAGTATAGTCATTAAGGAAGAAGCAAAATGTAATTTGAAAGTTATTGCATGAAAAATAGTCTTGGTAAGAATAAGAGGAGCATAATTCACATGAGTTGATTAGAATATCTTATTATTTTAGAATTAAACCAGTTAACATTTGTACGGAATGCAGACTATGATGTATGATTCCTTTGACTGACGGATTTAAATGGATTGAGAGTTTTTATGGTATTTATACTTGTTTGATTCAATCAATATGGTGGGTTGTTTAGCCACACGTGTTAATTTCATGATCAATGTATCAAAAAGTGTGTTTGGAGTCAAAAGAGGAGCATTGCTAAAGAGAAATGGTGGGAGGCACTCTCTTATTTTGAATTCAACAATTAATATCATTAAGAAATGAAATTCAAGATGAAGCACTCCATTGTTTGTTAAATTGGAATGAATTCATGTGATAGATAGTCCCATGGGCATTTTTTTCATAATGAGTATTGTCATTAAGGAAGAAGCAAAATGTAATTTGAAAGTTATTGCATGAAAAATAGTCTTGGTAACAATAAGAGGAGCTTAATTCACATGAGGTGAATAGAATGTCTTATTACTTCAGAATTAAACCAGTTCACATTTGAATGGAATGCAAACCATGATGAATGACTCCTTTCACTAATGGATTTAAATGGATTTAGAGTTTTTAATGGTGTTCACTACCTTTTTTGATTCAATCAATATGGCAGGTTGTTTAGC
>JBAPLH010001639.1:0-79851 GCA_037897445.1 Ceriops zippeliana
GCACTCTCTTATTTGGAATTCCAGAATTAATATCAATAAGAAATAAAATTCAAGATCAAGCAATCCATTGCTTGCTAAATTGAATGAACCCATGTGATAGATGGTCCATGGGCATATTTTTCATAATGAATATAGTCATTAAGTAAGAAGCAAAATGTAATTTGAAAGTTATTGCATGAAAAATAGTCTTGGTAACAATAAGAGGAGCTTAATTCACAGGAGGTGAATAAAATGTCTTATTATTTCAGAATTAAACCAGTCCACATTTGTATGGAAAGCAAACCATGATGAATGACTCCTTTGAGTGACGGATTTAAATGGATTTAGAGTTTTAATGGTTTTTATGCTTGTTTGATTCAATCAATATGGTAGGTCGTTTAGCCACACGGAATAGACGTGTTAAATTTCATGATCAATGTATCAAAAAGTGTGTTTGGAGTCAAAAGAGGAGCATTGCTAAAGAGAATTGGTGGGAGGCACTCTCTTATTTTGAATTCAACAATTAATATCAATAAGAAATGAAATTCAAGATCAAGAACTCCATTGTTTGTTAAATTGAATGAATTCATGTGATAGATGGTCCATGGGCATTTTTTTCATAACGAATATAGTCATTAAGGAAGAAGCAAATTGTAATTTGAAAGTTATTGCATGAAAAATAGTCTTGGTAACAATAAGAGGAGCTTAATTCACAGGACGTGAATAGAATGTCTTATTATTTCATAATTAAACCAGTTCACATTTGTACGGAATTCAAACCATGGTGAATCATTCCTTTGACTGACGAATTTAAATGGATTGAGAGTTTTAATGGTGTTTATACTTGTTTGATTCAATCAATATGGAAGGTTGTTTGCCCACACGTGTTAATTCCATGATCAATGTATCAAAAAGTGTGTTTAGAGTCAAAAGAGGTGGATTGTAAAGAGAATTGGTGGGAGGCACTCTCTTATTTTGAATTCAACAATTAATATCAATAAGCAATGAAATTCAAGATCAAGCACTCCATTGTTTGTTAAATTGAATGAATTCATGTGATAGATGGTCCATGGGCATTTTTTTCATACCGAATATAGTCATTAAGGAAGAAGCAAAACGTAATTTGAAAGTTATTGCATGAAAAATAGTCTTGGTAATAATAAGAGGAGCTTAATTCACAGGAGGTGAATAGAATGTCTTATTATTTCATAAATAAACCAGTTCACATTTTTACGGAATGCAAACCATGAAGAATGATTCCTTTGACTGATGGATTTAAATGGATTGAGAATTTTAATGGTGTTTATGCTTGTTTGATTCAATCAATATGGTAGGTTGTTTACGCACACGTGTTAATTTCATGATCAATATATCAAAAAGTGTGTTTGGAGTCAAAAGAGGAGCATTGCTAAAGAGAATTGGTGGGAGGCACTCTCTTATTTTGAATTCAACAATTAATATCAATAAGAAATGAAATTCAAGATCAAGCACTCCATTGTTTGTTAAATTGAATGAATTCATGTGATAAATGGTCCATGGGATTTTTTTTCATAATGAATATAGCCATTAAGGAAGAAGCAAAATGTAATTTGAAAGTTATTGCATGAAAAATAGTCTTGGTAACAATAAGAGGAGCTTAATTCACAGGAGGTGAATAGAATGTCTTATTATTTCATAATTAAACTAGTTCACATTTCTACGGAATGCAAACCATGATGAATGATACCTTTGACTGACGGATTTAAATGGATTGAGAGTTTGAATGGTGTTTATGCTTGTTTGATTCAATCAATATGGTAGGTCGTTTAGCTACACGTGTTAATTTCATGATCAATGTATCAAAAAGTGTGTTTGGAGTCAAAAGAGGAGCATTGCTAAAGAGAAATGGTGGGAGGCACACTCTTATTTTGAATTCAACAATTAATATCAATAAGAAATGAAATTCAAGATCAAGAACTCCATTGTTTGTTAAATTGAATGAATTCATGTGATAGATGGTCCATGGGCATTTTTTTCATAACGAATATAGTCATTAAGGAAGAAGCAAATTGTAATTTGAAAGTTATTGCATGAAAAATAGTCTTGGTAACAATAAGAGGAGCTTAATTCACAGGAGGTGAATAGAATGTCTTATTATTTCATAATTAAACCAGTTCACATTTGTACGGAATTCAAACCATGGTGAATGATTCCTTTGACTGACGAATTTAAATGGATTGAGAGTTTTAATGGTGTTTATACTTGTTTGATTCAATCAATATTGTAGGTTGTTTACCCACACGTGTTAATTTCATGATCAATGTATCAAAAAGTGTGTTTGGAGTCAAAAGAGGTGCATTGCTAAAGAGAATTGGTAGGAGGCACTCTCTTATTTTGAATTCAACAATTAATATCAATAAGCAATGAAATTCAAGATCAAGCACTCCATTGTTTGTTAAATTGAATGAATTCATGTGATAGATGGTCCATGGGCATTTTTTTCATAATGAATACATTCATTAAGGAAGAAGCAAAACGTAATTTGAAAGTTATTGCATGAAAAATAGTCTTGGTAACAATAAGAGGAGCTTAATTCACAGGAGGTGAATAGAATGTCTTATTATTTCATAATTAAACCAATTCACATTTCTACGGGATGCAAACCATGAAGAATGATTCCTTTGACTGATGGATTTAAATGGATTGAGAGTTTTAATGGTGTTTATGCTTGTTTGATTCAATCAATATGGTAGGTTGTTTACCCACACGTGTTAATTTCATGATCAATGTATCAAAAAGTGTGTTTGGAGTCAAAAGAGGAGCATTGCTAATGAGAATTGGTGGGAGGCACTCTCTTATTTTGAATTCAACAATTAATATCAATAAGAAATGAAATTCAAGATCAAGCACTCCATTGTTTGTTAAATTGAATGAATTCATGTGATAGATGGTCCATGGGCTTTTTTTTCATAAGGAATATAGTCATTAAGGAAGAAGCAAAATGTAATTTGAAAGTTATTGCATGAAAAATAGTCTTGGTAACAATAAGAGGAGCTTAATTCACAGGAGGTGAATAGAATGTCTTATTATTTCATAATTAAACGAGTTCACATTTCTACGGAATGCAAACCATGATGAATGATACCTTTGACTGACAGATTTAAATGGATTGAGAGTTTTAATGATGTTTATGCTTGTTTGATTCAATCAATATGGTAGGTTGTTTACCCACACGTTTTAATTTCATGATCAATGTATCAAAAAGTGTGTTTGGAGTCAAAAGAGGAGCATTGCTAAAGAGAATTGGTGGGAGGCACTCTCTTATTTTGAATTCAACAATTAATATCAATAAGAAATGAAATTCAAGATCAAGCACTCCATTGTTTGTGAAATTGAATGAATTCATGTGATAAATGGTCCATGGGATTTTTTTTCATAATGAATATAGTCATTAAGGAAGAAGCAAAATGTAATTTGAAAGTTATTGCATGAAAAATAGTCTTGGTAGCAATAAGAGGAGCTTAATTCACAGGAGGTGAATAGAATGTCTTATTATTTCATAATTAAACTATTTCACATTTCTACGGAATGCAAACCATGATGAATGATACCTTTGACTGACGGATTTAAATGGATTGAGAGTTTTAATGGTGTTTATGCTTGTTTGATTCAATCAATATGGTAGGTTGTTTACCCACACGTGTTAATTTCATGATCAATGTATCAAAAAGTGTGTTTGGAGTCAAAAGAGGAGCATTGCTAAAGAGAATTGGTGGGAGGCACTCTCTTATTTTGAATTCAACAATTAATATCAATAAGAAATGAAATTCAAGATCAAGCACTCCATTGTTTGTTAAATTGAATGAATTCATGTGATAGATGGTCCATGGGCATTTTTTTCATAACGAATATAGTCATTAAGGAAGAAGCAAATTGTAATTTGAAAGTTATTGCATGAAAAATAGTCTTGGTAACAATAAGAGGAGCTTAATTCACAGGACGTGAATAGAATGTCTTATTATTTCATAATTAAACCAGTTCACATTTGTACGGAATTCAAACCATGGTGAATGATTCCTTTGACTGACGAATTTAAATGGATTGAGAGTTTTAATGGTGTTTATACTTGTTTGATTCAATCAATATTGTAGGTTGTTTACCCACACGTGTTAATTTCATGATCAATGTATCAAAAAGTGTGTTTGGAGTCAAAAGAGGTGCATTGCTAAAGAGAATTGGTAGGAGGCACTCTCTTATTTTGAATTCAACAATTAATATCAATAAGCAATGAAATTCAAGATCAAGCACTCCATTGTTTGTTAAATTGAATGAATTCATGTGATAGATGGTCCATGGGCATTTTTTTCATAATGAATACATTCATTAAGGAAGAAGCAAAACGTAATTTGAAAGTTATTGCATGAAAAATAGTCTTGGTAACAATAAGAGGAGCTTAATTCACAGGAGGTGAATAGAATGTCTTATTATTTCATAATTAAACCAATTCACATTTCTACGGGATGCAAACCATGAAGAATGATTCCTTTGACTGATGGATTTAAATGGATTGAGAGTTTTAATGGTGTTTATGCTTGTTTGATTCAATCAATATGGTAGGTTGTTTACCCACACGTGTTAATTTCATGATCAATGTATCAAAAAGTGTGTGTTTGGAGTCAAAAGAGGAGCATTGCTAATGAGAATTGGTGGGAGGCACTCTCTTATTTTGAATTCAACAATTAATATCAATAAGAAATGAAATTCAAGATCAAGCACTCCATTGTTTGTTAAATTGAATGAATTCATGTGATAGATGGTCCATGGGCTTTTTTTTCATAAGGAATATAGTCATTAAGGAAGAAGCAAAATGTAATTTGAAAGTTATTGCATGAAAAATAGTCTGTAACAATAAGAGGAGCTTAATTCACAGGAGGTGAATAGAATGTCTTATTATTTCATAATTAAACGAGTTCACATTTCTACGGAATGCAAACCATGATGAATGATACCTTTGACTGAGAGATTTAAATGGATTGAGAGTTTTAATGATGTTTATGCTTGTTTGATTCAATCAATATGGTAGGTTGTTTACCCACACGTTTTAATTTCATGATCAATGTATCAAAAAGTGTGTTTGGAGTCAAAAGAGGAGCATTGCTAAAGAGAATTGGTGGGAGGCACTCTCTTATTTTGAATTCAACAATTAATATCAATAAGAAATGAAATTCAAGATCAAGCACTCCATTGTTTGTGAAATTGAATGAATTCATGTGATAAATGGTCCATAGGATTTTTTTTCATAATGAATATAGTCATTAAGGAAGAAGCAAAATGTAATTTGAAAGTTATTGCATGAAAAATAGTCTTGGTAGCAATAAGAGGAGCTTAATTCACAGGAGGTGAATAGAATGTCTTATTATTTCATAATTAAACTATTTCACATTTCTACGGAATGCAAACCATGATGAATGATACCTTTGACTGACGGATTTAAATGGATTGAGAGTTTTAATGGTGTTTATGCTTGTTTGATTCAATCAATATGGTAGGTTGTTTACCCACACGTGTTAATTTCATGATCAATGTATCAAAAAGTGTGTTTGGAGTCAAAAGAGGAGCATTGCTAAAGAGAATTGGTGGGAGGCACTCTCTTATTTTGAATTCAACAATTAATATCAATAAGAATTGAAATTCAAGATCAAGCACTCCATTGTTTGTTAAATTGAATGAATTCATGTGATAGATGGTCCATGGGCATTTTTTTCATAATGAATATAGTCATTAAGGAAGAAGCAAATTGTAATTTGAAAGTTATTGCATGAAAAATAGTCTTGGTAACAATAAGAGGAGCTTAATTCACAAGAGGTGAATAGAATGTCTTATTCTTTCAGAATTAAACCAGTCCACATTTGTACGGAAAGCAAACCATGATGAATGACTCCTTTGACTGACGGATTCAAATGGATTTAGAGTTTTAATGGTGTTTATGCTTGTTTGATTCAATCAATATGGTAGGTCGTTTAGCTACACACGTGTTAATTTCATGATCAATGTATCAAAAAGTGTGTTTGGAGTCAAAAGAGGAGCATTGCTAAAGAGAATTGGTGGGAGGCACTCTCTTATTTTGAATTCAACAATTAATATCAATAAGAAATGAAATTCAAGATCAAGAACTCCATTGTTTGTTAAATTGAATGAATTCATGTGATAGATGGTCCATGGGCATTTTTTTTCATAACGAATATAGTCATTAAGGAAGAAGCAAATTGTAATTTGAAAGTTATTGCATGAAAAATAGTCTTGGTAACAATAAGAGGAGCTTAATTCACAGGACGTGAATAGAATGTCTTTATTATTTCATAATTAAACCAGTTCACATTTGTATGGAATTCAAACCATGGTGAATGATTCCTTTGACTGACGAATTTAAATGGATTGAGAGTTTTTAATGGTGTTTATACTTGTTTGATTCAATCAATATGGTAGGTTGTTTACCCACACGTGTTAATTTCATGATCAATGTATCAAAAAGTGTGTTTGGAGTCAAAAGAGGTGCATTGCTAAAGAGAATTGGTAGGAGGCACGCTCTTATTTTGAATTCAACAATTAATATCAATAAGCAATGAAATTCAAGATCAAGCACTCCATTGTTTGTTAAATTGAATGAATTCATGTGATAGATGGTTCATGGGCATTTTATTCATAATGAATATATTCATTAAGGAAGAAGCAAAACGTAATTTGAAAGTTATTGCATGAAAAATAGTCTTGGTAACAATAAGAGGAGCTTCATTCACAGGAGGTGAATAGAATGTCTTATTATTTCATAATTAAACCAATTCACATTTCTACGGAATGCAAACCATGAAGAATGATTCCTTTGACTGATGGATTTAAATGGATTGAGAGTTTTAATGGTGTTTATGCTTGTTTGATTCAATCAATATGGTAGTTGTTTACCCACACGTGTTAATTTCATGATCAATGTATCAAAAAGTGTGTTTGGAGTCAAAAGAGGAGCATTGCTAAAGAGAATTGGTGGGAGGCACTCTCTTATTTTGAATTCAACAATTAATATCAATAAGAAATGAAATTCAAGATCAAGCACTCCATTGTTTGTTAAATTGAATGAATTCATGTGATAGATGGTCCATGGGCTTTTTTTTCATAATGAATATAGTCATTAAGGAAGAAGCAAAATGTAATTTGAAAGTTATTGCATGAAAAAATAGTGTTGGTAACAATAAGAGGAGCTTAATTCACAGGAGGTGAATAGAATGTCTTATTATTTCATAATTAAACGAGTTCACATTTCTACGGAATGCAAACCATGATGAATGATACCTTTGACTGACAGATTTAAATGGATTGAGAGTTTTAATGGTGTTTATGCTTGTTTGATTCAATCAATATGGTAGGTTGTTTACCCACACGTGTTAATTTCATGATCAATGTATCAAAAAGTGTGTTTGGAGTCAAAAGAGGAGCATTACTAAAGAGAATTGGTGGGAGGCACTCTCTTATTTTTGAATTCAACAATTAATATCAATAAGAAATGAAATTCAAGATCAAGCACTCCATTGTTTGTTAAATTGAATGAATTCATGGGATAAATGGTCCATGGGATTTTTTTTCATAATGAATATAGTCATTAAGGAAGAAGCAAAATGTAATTTGAAAGTTATTGCATGAAAAATAGACTTGGTAACAATAAGAGGAGCTTAATTCACAGGAGGTGAATAGAATGTCTTATTATTTCATAATTAAACTAGTTCACATTTCTACGGAATGCAAACCATGATGAATGATACCTTTGACTGACGGATTTAAATGGATTGAGAGTTTTAATGGTGTTTATGCTTGTTTGATTCAATCAATATGGTAGGTTGTTTACCCACACGTGTTAATTTCATGATCAATGTATCAAAAAGTGTGTTTGGAGTCAAAAGAGGAGCATTGCTAAAGAGAATTGGTGGGAGGCACTCTCTTATTTTGAATTCAACAATTAATATCAATAAGAAATGAAATTCAAGATCAAGCACTCCATTGTTTGTTAAATTGAATGAATTCATGTGATAGATGGTCCATGGGCATTTTTTTCATAATGAATATAGTCATTAAGGAAGAAGCAAATTGTAATTTGAAAGTTATTGCATGAAAAATAGTCTTGGTAACAATAAGAGGAGCTTAATTCACAAGAGGTGAATAGAATGTCTTATTCTTTCAGAATTAAACCAGTCCACATTTGTACGGAAAGCAAACCATGATGAATGACTCCTTTGACTGACGGATTCAAATGGATTTAGAGTTTTAATGGTGTTTATGCTTGTTTGATTCAATCAATATGGTAGGTCGTTTAGCTACACGTGTTAATTTCATGATCAATGTATCAAAAAGTGTGTTTGGAGTCAAAAGAGGAGCATTGCTAAAGAGAATTGGTGGGAGGCACTCTCTTATTTTGAATTCAACAATTAATATCAATAAGAAATGAAATTCAAGATCAAGAACTCCATTGTTTGTTAAATTGAATGAATTCATGTGATAGATGGTCCATGGGCATTTTTTTCATAACGAATATAGTCATTAAGGAAGAAGCAAATTGTAATTTGAAAGTTATTGCATGAAAAATAGTCTTGGTAACAATAAGAGGAGCTTAATTCACAGGACGTGAATAGAATGTCTTATTATTTCATAATTAAACCAGTTCACATTTGTATGGAATTCAAACCATGGTGAATGATTCCTTTGACTGACGAATTTAAATGGATTGAGAGTTTTAATGGTGTTTATACTTGTTTGATTCAATCAATATGGTAGGTTGTTTACCCACACGTGTTAATTTCATGATCAATGTATCAAAAAGTGTGTTTGGAGTCAAAAGAGGTGCATTGCTAAAGAGAATTGGTAGGAGGCACTCTCTTATTTTGAATTCAACAATTAATATCAATAAGCAATGAAATTCAAGATCAAGCACTCCATTGTTTGTTAAATTGAATGAATTCATGTGATAGATGGTTCATGGGCATTTTTTTCATAATGAATATATTCATTAAGGAAGAAGCAAAACGTAATTTGAAAGTTATTGCATGAAAAATAGTCTTGGTAACAATAAGAGGAGCTTCATTCACAGGAGGTGAATAGAATGTCTTATTATTTCATAATTAAACCAATTCACATTTCTACGGAATGCAAACCATGAAGAATGATTCCTTTGACTGATGGATTTAAATGGATTGAGAGTTTTAATGGTGTTTATGCTTGTTTGATTCAATCAATATGGTAGTTGTTTACCCACACGTGTTAATTTCATGATCAATGTATCAAAAAGTGTGTTTGGAGTCAAAAGAGGAGCATTGCTAAAGAGAATTGGTGGGAGGCACTCTCTTATTTTGAATTCAACAATTAATATCAATAAGAAATGAAATTCAAGATCAAGCACTCCATTGTTTGTTAAATTGAATGAATTCATGTGATAGATGGTCCATGGGCTTTTTTTTCATAATGAATATAGTCATTAAGGAAGAAGCAAAATGTAATTTGAAAGTTATTGCATGAAAAATAGTCTTGGTAACAATAAGAGGAGCTTAATTCACAGGAGGTGAATAGAATGTCTTATTATTTCATAATTAAACGAGTTCACATTTCTACGGAATGCAAACCATGATGAATGATACCTTTGACTGACAGATTTAAATGGATTGAGAGTTTTAATGGTGTTTATGCTTGTTTGATTCAATCAATATGGTAGGTTGTTTACCCACACGTGTTAATTTCATGATCAATGTATCAAAAAGTGTGTTTGGAGTCAAAAGAGGAGCATTACTAAAGAGAATTGGTGGGAGGCACTCTCTTATTTTGAATTCAACAATTAATATCAATAAGAAATGAAATTCAAGATCAAGCACTCCATTGTTTGTTAAATTGAATGAATTCATGGGATAAATGGTCCATGGGATTTTTTTTCATAATGAATATAGTCATTAAGGAAGAAGCAAAATGTAATTTGAAAGTTATTGCATGAAAAATAGTCTTGGTAACAATAAGAGGAGCTTAATTCACAGGAGGTGAATAGAATGTCTTATTATTTCATAATTAAACTAGTTCACATTTCTACGGAATGCAAACCATGATGAATGATACCTTTGACTGACGGATTTAAATGGATTGAGAGTTTTAATGGTGTTTATGCTTGTTTGATTCAATCAATATGGTAGGTTGTTTACCCACACGTGTTAATTTCATGATCAATGTATCAAAAAGTGTGTTTGGAGTCAAAAGAGGAGCATTGCTAAAGAGAATTGGTGGGAGGCACTCTCTTATTTTGAATTCAACAATTAATATCAATAAGAAATGAAATTCAAGATCAAGCACTCCATTGTTTGTTAAATTGAATGAATTCATGTGATAGATGGTCCATGGGCATTTTTTTCATAATGAATATAGTCATTAAGGAAGAAGCAAATTGTAATTTGAAAGTTATTGCATGAAAAATAGTCTTGGTAACAATAAGAGGAGCTTAATTCACAGGAGGTGAATAGAATGTCTTATTGTTTCAGAATTAAACCAGTCCACATTTGTACGGAAAGCAAACCATGATGAATGACTCCTTTGACTGACGGATTTAAATGGATTTAGAGTTTTAATGGTGTTTATGCTTGTTTGATTCAATCAATATGGTAGGTCGTTTAGCTACACGCGTTAATTTCATGATCAATGTATCAAAAAGTGTGTTTGGAGTCAAAAGAGGAGCATTGCTAAAGAGAATTGGTGGGAGGCACTCTCTTATTTTGAATTCAACAATTAATATCAATAAGAAATGAAATTCAAGATCAAGAACTCCATTGTTTGTTAAATTGAATGAATTCATGTGATAGATGGTCCATGGGCATTTTTTTCATAACGAATATAGTCATTAAGGAAGAAGCAAATTGTAATTTGAAAGTTATTGCATGAAAAATAGTCTTGGTAACAATAAGAGGAGCTTAATTCACAGGACGTGAATAGAATGTCTTATTATTTCATAATTAAACCAGTTCACATTTGTATGGAATTCAAACCATGGTGAATGATTCCTTTGACTGACGAATTTAAATGGATTGAGAGTTTTAATGGTGTTTATACTTGTTTGATTCAATCAATATGGTAGGTTGTTTACCCACACGTGTTAATTTCATGATCAATGTATCAAAAAGTGTGTTTGGAGTCAAAAGAGGTGCATTGCTAAAGAGAATTGGTAGGAGGCACTCTCTTATTTTGAATTCAACAATTAATATCAATAAGAAATGAAATTCAAGATCAAGCACTCCATTGTTTGTTAAATTGAATGAATTCATGTGATAGATGGTCCATGGGCATTTTTTTCATAATGAATATATTCATTAAGGAAGAAGCAAAATGTAATTTGAAAGTTATTGCATGAAAAATAGTCTTGGTAACAATAAGAGGAGTCTAATTCACAAGAGATGAAGAGAATGTCTTGTTATTTCAGAATTAAACGAGTTCACATTTGTACGGAATGAAAATCATCATGGATGATTCCTTTGACTGATGGATTTAAATGGATTGAGTGTTTTAATGGTGTTTATACTTGTTTGATTTAATCAATATGGTAGGTTGTTTAGCCACACGAGTTAATTCCATGATCAATGTATCAAAAAGTGTGTTTGGAGTCAAAAGTGGAGCATTGCTAATGAGAATTGGTGGGAGGCACTCTGTTATTTGGAATTCCACAATTAATATCAATAAGAAATAAAATTCAAGATCAAGCAATCCATTGCTTTTTAAATTGAATGAACTCATGTGATAGATGGTCCATGGGCATATTTTTCATAATGAATATAGTCATTAAGGAAGAAGCAAAATGTAATTTGAAAGTTATTGCATGAAAAATAGTCTTGGTAACATTAAGAGGAGCCTAATTCACAGGAGGTGAAGAGAATGTCTTGTTATTTCGGAATTAAACGAGTTCACATTTGTACGGAATGCAAACCATGATGGATGATTGCTTTGACTGATGGATTTAAATGGATTGAGAGTTTTAATGGTGTTTATACTTGTTTGATTTAATCAATATGGTAGGTTGTTTAGCCAGAGGAGTTAATTCCATGATCAATGTATCAAAAAGTGTGTTTGGAGTCAAAAGAGGAGCATTGCTAATGAGAATTGGTGGGAGGCACTCTCTTATTTGGAATTCCAGAATTAATATCAATAAGAAATAAAATTCAAGATCAAGCAATCCATTGCTTGCTAAATTGAATGAACTCATGTGATAGATGGTCCATGGGCATATTTTTCATAATGAATATAGTCATTAAGTAAGAAGCAAAATGTAATTTGAAAGTTATTGCATGAAAAATAGTCTTGGTAACAATAAGAGGAGCTTAATTCACAGGAGGTGAATAAAATGTCTTATTATTTCAGAATTAAACCAGTCCACATTTGTACGGAAAGCAAACCATGATGAATGACTCCTTTGACTGACGGATTTAAATGGATTTAGAGTTTTAATGGTGTTTATGCTTGTTTGATTCAATCAATATGGTAGGTTGTTTACCCACACGTGTTAATTTCATGATCAATGTATCAAAAAGTGTGTTTGGAGTCAAAAGAGGAGCATTGCTAAAGAGAATTGGTGGGAGGCACTCTCTTATTTTGAATTCAACAATTAATATCAATAAGAAATGAAATTCAAGATCAAGCACTCCATTGTTTGTTAAATTGAATGAATTCATCTGATAGATGGTCCATGGGCATTTTTTTCATAATGAATATAGTCATTAAGGAAAGAGCAAATTGTAATTTGAAAGTTATTGCATGAAAAATAGTCTTCTTAACAATAAGAGGAGCTTAATTCACAGGAGGTGAATAGAATGTCTTATTATTTCATAATTAAACCAGTTCACATTTCTACGGAATGCAAACCATGATGAACGATTCCTTTGACTGACGGATTTAAATGGATTGAGAGTTTTAATGGTATTTATACATGTTCGGTTCAATCAATATGGTAGGTTGTTTAGCCACACGTGTTAATTTCATGATCAATGTGTCAAAAAGTGTGTTTGGAGTCAAAAGAGGAGCATTGCTAAAGAGAATTGGTGGGAGGCACTCTCTTATTTTGAATTCAACAATTAATATCAATAAGAAATGAAATTCAAGATCAAGCACTCCATTGTTTGTTAAATTGAATGAATTCATGTGATAGATGGTCCATGGGCATTTTTTTCATAATGAATATATTCATTAAGGAAGAAGCAAAATGTAATTTGAAAGTTATTGCATGAAAAATAGTCTTGGTAACAATAAGAGGAGTCTAATTCACAGGAGATGAAGAGAATGTCTTGTTATTTCAGAATTAAATGAGTTCACATTTGTAAGGAATGAAAATCATCATGGATGATTCCTTTGACTGATGGATTTAAATGGATTGAGAGTTTTAATGGTGCTTATACTTGTTTGATTTAATCAATATGGTAGGTTGTTTAGCCACACGAGTTAATTCCATGATCAATGTATCAAAAAGTGTGTTTGGAGTCAAAAGTGGAGCATTGCTAATGAGAATTGGTGGGAGGCACTCTCTTATTTGGAATTCCACAATTAATATCAATAAGAAATAAAATTCAGGATCAAGCAATCCATTGCTTTTTAATTTGAATGAACTCATGTGATAGATGGTCCATGGGCATATTTTTCATAATGAATATAGTCATTAAGGAAGAAGCAAAATGTAATTTGAAAGTTATTGCATGAAAAATAGTCTTGGTAACATTAAGAGGAGCCTAATTCACAGGAGGTGAAGAGAATGTCTTGTTATTTCGGAATTAAACGAGTTCACATTTGTACGGAATGCAAACCATGATGGATGATTGCTTTGACTGATGGATTTAAATGGATTGAGAGTTTTAATGGTGTTTATACTTGTTTGATTTAATCAATATGGTAGGTTGTTTAGCCACAGGTGTTAATTCCATGATCAATGTATCAAAAAGTGTGTTTGGAGTCAAAAGAGGAGCATTGCTAATGAGAATTGGTGGGAGGCACTCTCTTATTTGGAATTCCAGAATTAATATCAATAAGAAATAAAATTCAAGATCAAGCAATCCATTGCTTGCTAAATTGAATGAACTCATGTGATAGATGGTCCATGGGCATATTTTTCATAATGAATATAGTCATTAAGTAAGAAGCAAAATGTAATTTGAAAGTTATTGCATGAAAAATAGTCTTGGTAACAATAAGAGGAGCTTAATTCACAGGAGGTGAATAAAATGTCTTATTATTTCAGAATTAAACCAGTCCACATTTGTACGGAAAGCAAACCATGATGAATGACTCCTTTGACTGACGGATTTAAATGGATTTAGAGTTTTAATGGTGTTTATGCTTGTTTGATTCAATCAATATGGTAGGTCGTTTAGCTACACGTGTTAATTTCACGATCAATGTATCAAAAAGTGTGTTTGGAGTCAAAAGAGGAGCATTGCTAAAGAGAATTGGTGGGAGGCACTCTCTTATTTTGAATTCAATAATTAATATCAATAAGAAATGAAATTCAAGATCAAGAACTCCATTGTTTGTTAAATTGAATGAATTCATGTGATAGATGGTCCATGGGCATTTTTTTCATAACGAATATAGTCATTAAGGAAGAAGCAAATTGTAATTTGACAGTTATTGCATGAAAAATATTCTTGGTAACAATAAGAGGAGCTTAATTCACAGCACGTGAATAGAATGTCTTATTATTTCATAATTAAACCAGTTCACATTTGTATAGAATTCAAACCATGGTGAATGATTCCTTTGACTGACGGATTTAAATGGATTGAGAGTTTTAATGGTATTTATACTTGTTCGGTTCAATCAATATGGTAGGTTGTTTAGCCACACGTGTTAATTTCATGATCAATGTGTCAAAAAGTGTGTTTGGAGTCAAAAGAGGAGCATTGCTAAAGAGAATTGGTGGGAGGCACTCTCTTATTTTGAATTCAACAATTAATATCAATAAGAAATGAAATTCAAGATCAAGCACTCCATTGTTTGTTAAATTGAATGAATTCATGTGATAGATGGTCCATGGGCATTTTTTTCATAATGAATATATTCATTAAGGAAGAAGCAAAATGTAATTTGAAAGTTATTGCATGAAAAATAGTCTTGGTAACATTAAGAGGAGCCTAATTCACAGGAGGTGAAGAGAATGTCTTGTTATTTCGGAATTAAACGAGTTCACATTTGTACGGAATGTAAACCATGATGGATGATTGCTTTGACTGATGGATTTAAATGGATTGAGAGTTTTAATGGTGCTTATACTTGTTTGATTTAATCAATATGGTAGGTTGTTTAGCCACACGAGTTAATTCCATGATCAATGTATCAAAAAGTGTGTTTGGAGTCAAAAGTGGAGCATTGCTAATGAGAATTGGTGGGAGGCACTCTGTTATTTGGAATTCCACAATTAATATCAATAAGAAATAAAATTCAGGATCAAGCAATCCATTGCTTTTTAATTTGAATGAACTCATGTGATAGATGGTCCATGGGCATATTTTTCATAATGAATATAGTCATTAAGGAAGAAGCAAAATGTAATTTGAAAGTTATTGCATGAAAAATAGTCTTGGTAACATTAAGAGGAGCCTAATTCACAGGAGGTGAAGAGAATGTCTTGTTATTTCGGAATTAAACGAGTTCACATTTGTACGGAATGCAAACGATGATGGATGATTGCTTTGACTGATGGATTTAAATGGATTGAGAGAGTTTTAATGGTGTTTATACTTGTTTGATTTAATCAATATGGTAGGTTGTTTAGCCACAGGTGTTAATTCCATGATCAATGTATCAAAAAGTGTGTTTGGAGTCAAAAGAGGAGCATTGCTAATGAGAATTGGTGGGAGGCACTCTCTTATTTGGAATTCCAGAATTAATATCAATAAGAAATAAAATTCAAGATCAAGCAATCCATTGCTTGCTAAATTGAATGAACTCATGTGATAGATGGTCCATGGGCATATTTTTCATAATGAATATAGTCATTAAGTAAGAAGCAAAAATGTAATTTGAAAGTTATTGCATGAAAAATAGTCTTGGTAACAATAAGAGGAGCTTAATTCACAGGAGGTGAATAAAATGTCTTATTATTTCAGAATTAAACCAGTCCACATTTGTACGGAAAGCAAACCATGATGAATGACTCCTTTGACTGACGGATTTAAATGGATTTAGAGTTTTAATGGTGTTTATGCTTGTTTGATTCAATCAATATGGTAGGTCGTTTAGCTACACGTGTTAATTTCACGATCAATGTATCAAAAAGTGTGTTTGGAGTCAAAAGAGGAGCATTGCTAAAGAGAATTGGTGGGAGGCACTCTCTTATTTTGAATTCAATAATTAATATCAATAAGAAATGAAATTCAAGATCAAGAACTCCATTGTTTGTTAAATTGAATGAATTCATGTGATAGATGGTCCATGGGCATTTTTTTCATAACGAATATAGTCATTAAGGAAGAAGCAAATTGTAATTTGACAGTTATTGCATGAAAAATATTCTTGGTAACAATAAGAGGAGCCTAATTCACAGCACGTGAATAGAATGTCTTATTATTTCATAATTAAACCAGTTCACATTTGTATAGAATTCAAACCATGGTGAATGATTCCTTTGACTGACGGATTTCAATGGATTGAGAGTTTTAATGGTGTTTATACTTGTTTGATTCAATCAATATGGTAGGTTGTTTACCCACACGTGTTAATTTCATGATCAATGTATCAAAAAGTGTGTTTGGAGTCAAAAGAGGAGCATTGCTAAAGAGAATTGGTGGGAGGCACTCTCTTATTTTGAATTCAACAATTAATATCAATAAGAAATGAAATTCAAGATCAAGCACTCCATTGTTTGTTAAATTGAATGAATTCATGTGATAGATGGTCCATGGGCATTTTTTTCATAATGAATATAGTCATTAAGGAAGAAGCAAATTGTAATTTGAAAGTTATTGCATGAAAAATAGTCTTCTTAAAAATAAGAGGAGCTTAATTCACAGGAGGTGAATAGAATGTCTTATTATTTCATAATTAAACCAGTTCACATTTCTACGGAATGCAAACCATGATGAACGATTCCTTTGACTGACGGATTTAAATGGATTGAGAGTTTTAATGGTATTTATACTTGTTCGGTTCAATCAATATGGTAGGTTGTTTAGCCACACGTGTTAATTTCATGATCAATGTGTCAAAAAGTGTGTTTGGAGTCAAAAGAGGAGCATTGCTAAAGAGAATTGGTGGGAGGCACTCTCTTATTTTGAATTCAACAATTAATATCAATAAGAAATGAAATTCAAGATCAAGCACTCCATTGTTTGTTAAATTGAATGAATTCATGTGATAGATGGTCCATGGGCATTTTTTTCATAATGAATATATTCATTAAGGAAGAAGCAAAATGTAATTTGAAAGTTATTGCATGAAAAATAGTCTTGGTAACAATAAGAGGAGTCTAATTCACAGGAGATGAAGAGAATGTCTTGTTATTTCAGAATTAAACGAGTTCACATTTGTACGGAATGAAAATCATCATGGATGATTCCTTTGACTGATGGATTTAAATGGATTGAGAGTTTTAATGGTGTTTATACTTGTTTGATTTAATCAATATGGTAGGTTGTTTAGCCACACGAGTTAATTCCATGATCAATGTATCAAAAAGTGTGTTTGGAGTCAAAAGTGGAGCATTGCTAATGAGAATTGGTGGGAGGCACTCTCTTATTTGGAATTCCACAATTAATATCAATAAGAAATAAAATTCAAGATCAAGCAATCCATTGCTTTTTAAATTGAATGAACTCATGTGATAGATGGTCCATGTGCATATTTTTCATAATGAATATAGTCATTAAGGAAGAAGCAAAATGTAATTTGAAAGTTATTGCATGAAAAATTGTATTGGTAACATTAAGAGGAGCCTCATTCACAGGAGGTGAAGAGAATGTCTTGTTATTTCGGAATTAAACGAGTTCACATTTGTACGGAATGCAAACCATGATGGATGATTGCTTTGACTGATGGATTTAAATGGATTGAGAGTTTTAATGGTGTTTATACTTGTTTGATTTAATCAATATGGTAGGTTGTTTAGCCACAGGTGTTAATTCCATGATCAATGTATCAAAAAGTGTGTTTGGAGTCAAAAGAGGAGCATTGCTAATGAGAATTGGTGGGAGGCACTCTCTTATTTGGAATTCCAGAATTAATATCAATAAGAAATAAAATTCAAGATCAAGCAATCCATTGCTTGCTAAATTGAATGAACTCATGTGATAGATGGTCCATGGGCATATTTTTCATAATGAATATAGTCATTAAGTAAGAAGCAAAATGTAATTTGAAAGTTGTTGCATGAAAAATAGTCTTGGTAACAATAAGAGGAGCTTAATTCACAGGAGGTGAATAAAATGTCTTATTATTTTAGAATTAAACCAGTCCACATTTGTACGGAAAGCAAACCATGATGAATGACTCCTTTGACTGACAGATTTAAATGGATTTAGAGTTTTAATGGTGTTTATGCTTGTTTGATTCAATCAATATGGTAGGTTGTTTACCCACACGTGTTAATTTCATGATCAATGTATCAAAAAGTGTGTTTGGAGTCAAAAGAGGAGCATTGCTAAAGAGAATTGGTGGGAGGCACTCTCTTATTTTGAATTTAACAATTAATATCAATAAGAAATGAAATTCAAGATCAAGCACTCCATTGTTTGTTAAATTGAATGAATTCATGTGATAGATGGTCCATGGGCATTTTTTTCATAATGAATATAGTCATTAAGGAAGAAGCAAATTGTAATTTGAAAGTTATTGCATGAAAAATAGTCTTCTTAACAATAAGAGGAGCTTAATTCACTGGAGGTGAATAGAATGTCTTATTATTTCATAATTAAACCAGTTCACATTTCTACGGAATGCAAACCATGATGAACGATTCCTTTGACTGACGGATTTAAATGGATTGAGAGTTTTAATGGTATTTATACTTGTTCGGTTCAATCAATATGGTAGGTTGTTTAGCCACACGTGTTAATTTCATGATCAATGTGTCAAAAAGTGTGTTTGGAGTCAAAAGAGGAGCATTGCTAAAGAGAATTGGTGGGAGGCACTCTCTTATTTTGAATTCAACAATTAATATCAATAAGAAATGAAATTCAAGATCAAGCACTCCATTGTTTGTTAAATTGAATGAATTCATGTGATAGATGGTCCATGGGCATTTTTTTCATAATGAATATATTCATTAAGGAAGAAGCAAAATGTAATTTGAAAGTTATTGCATGAAAAATAGTCTTGGTAACATTAAGATGAGCCTAATTCACAGGAGGTGAAGAGAATGTCTTGTTATTTCGGAATTAAACGAGTTCACATTTGTACGGAATGTAAACCATGATGGATGATTGCTTTGACTGATGGATTTAAATGGATTGAGAGTTTTAATGGTGTTTATACTTGTTTGATTTAATCAATATGGTAGGTTGCTTAGCCACAGGTGTTAATTCCATGATCAATGTATCAAAAAGTGTGTTTGGAGTCAAAAGAGGAGCATTGCTAATGAGAATTGGTGGGAGGCACTCTCTTATTTAGAATTCCAGAATTAATATCAATAAGAAATAAAATTCAAGATCAAGCAATCCATTGCTTGCTAAATTGAATGAACTCATGTGATAGATGGTCCATGGGCATATTTTTCATAATGAATATAGTCATTAAGTAAGAAGCAAAATGTAATTTGAAAGTTATTGCATGAAAAAATAGTCTTGGTAACAATAAGAGGAGCTTAATTCACAGGAGGTGAATAAAATGTCTTATTATTTCAGAATTAAACCAGTCCACATTTGTACGGAAAGCAAACCATGATGAATGACTCCTTTGACTGACGGATTTAAATGGATTTAGAGTTTTAATGGTGTTTATGCTTGTTTGTTTCAATCAATATGGTAGGTCGTTTAGCTACACGTGTTAATTTCATGATCAATGTATCAAAAAGTGTGTTTGGAGTCAAAAGAGGAGCATTGCTAAAGAGAATTGGTGGGAGGCACTCTCTTATTTTGAATTCAATAATTAATATCAATAAGAAATGAAATTCAAGATCAAGAACTCCATTGTTTGTTAAATTGAATGAAGTCATGTGATAGATGGTCCATGGGCATTTTTTTCATAATGAATATAGTCATTAAGGAAGAAGCAAATTGTAATTTGACAGTTATTGCATGAAAAATATTCTTGGTAACAATAAGAGGAGCTTAATTCACAGCACGTGAATAGAATGTCTTATTATTTCATAATTAAACCAGTTCACATTTGTATAGAATTCAAGCCATGGTGAATGATTCCTTTGACTGACGGATTTCAATGGATTGAGAGTTTTAATGGTGTTTATACTCGTTTGATTCAATCAATATGGTAGGTTGTTTACCCACACGTGTTAATTTCATGATCAATGTATCAAAAAGTGTGTTTGGAGTCAAAAGAGGAGCATTGCTAAAGAGAATTGGTGGGAGGCACTCTCTTATTTTGAATTCAACAATTAATATCAATAAGAAATGAAATTCAAGATCAAGCACTCCATTGTATGTTAAATTGAATGAATTCATGTGATAGATGGTCCATGGGCATTTTTTTCATAATGAATATAGTCATTAAGGAAGAAGCAAAATGTAATTTGAAGGTTATTGCATGAAAAATAGTCTTGGTAACAATGAGAGGAGCTTAATTCACAGGAGGTGAATAGAATGTCTTATTATTTCATAATTAAACTAGTTCACATTTCTACGGAATGCAAACCATGATGAATGATTCCTTTGACTGACGGATTTCAATGGATTGAGAGTTTTAATGGTGTTTATACTTGTTTGACTCAATCAATATGTAGGTTGTTTAGCCACACGTGTTAATTTCATGATCAATGTATCAAAAAGTGTGTTTGGAGTCAAAAGAGGAGCATTGCTAAAGAGAATTGGTGGGAGGCACTCTCTTATTTTGAATTCAACAATTAATATCAATAAGAAATGAAATTCAAGATCAAGCACTCCATTGTTTGTTAAATTGAATGAATTCATGTGATAGATGGTCCATGGGCATTTTTTTCATAATGAATATAGTCATTAAGGAACAAGCAAAATGTAATTTGAAAGTTATTGCATGAAAAATAGTCTTGGTAACAATAAGAGGAGCTTAATTCACAAGAGGTGAATAGAATGTCTTATTATTTCAGAACTAAACCAGTTCACATTTGTTGGGAATGCAAACCATGATGAATGACTCCTTTAACTGACGGATTTAAATGGATTTAGAGTTTTAATGATGTTTATGCTTGTTTGATTCAATCAATATGGTAGGTTGTTTAACTACATGTGTTAATTTCATGATCAATGTATCAAAAAGTGTGTTTGGAGTCAAAAGAGGAGCATTGCTAATGAGAATTGGTGGGAGGCACTCTCTTATTTTGAATTCAACAATTAATATCAATAAGAAATGAAACTCAAGATCAAGCACTCCATGGTTTGTTAAATTGAATGAATTCGTGTGATAGATGGTCAAGGGGCATTTTTTTCATAATGAATATAGTCATTAAGGAAGAAGCAAAATGTACTTTGAAAAATATTGCATGAAAAATAGTCTCGGTAACAATAAGAGGAGCTTAATTCAGAGGAGGTGCATAGAATGTCTTATTATTTCAGAATTAAACCAGTTCACATTTGTACGGAATGCAAACCATGATGAATGACTCCTTTGACTGACGGATTTAAATGGATTTAGAGTTTTAATGGTGTTTATGCTTGTTTGATTCAATCAATATGGTAGGTTGTTTAGCTACACGTGTTAATTTCATGATCAATGTATCAAAAAGTGTGTTTGGAGTCAAAAGAGGAGCATTGCTAAAGAGAATTGGTGGGAGGCACTCTCTTATTTTAAATTCAACAATTAATATCAATAAGAAATGAAATTCAAGATCAAGCACTCCATTGTTTGTTAAATTGAATGAATTCATGTGATAGATGGTCCTTGGGCATTTTTTTCATAATCAATATAGTCATTAAGGAAGAAGCAAATTGTAATTTGAAAGTTATTGCATGAAAAATAGTCTTGGTAACAATAAGAGGAGCTTAATTCACAGGAGGTGAATAGAACGTCTTATTATTTAATAATTAAACCAGTTCACATTTCTACAGAATGCAAACCATTATGAATGATTCCTTTGACTAACGGATTTAGATGGATTGAGAGTTTTAATGGTGTTTATACTTGTTTGATTTAATCAATATGGTAGGTTGTTTAGCCACAGGTGTTAATTCCATGATCAATGTATCAAAAAGTGTGTTTGGAGTCAAAAGAGGAGCATTGCTAATGAGAATTGGCGGGAGGCACTCTCTTATTTGGAATTCCACAATTAATATCAATAAGAAAGAAAATTCAAGATCAAGCAATCCATTGCTTGTTAAATTGAATGAACTCATCTGATAGATGGTCCATGGGCATATTTTTCATAATGAATATAGTCATTAAGGAAGAAGCAAAATGTAATTTGAAATTATTGCATGAAAAATAGTCTTGGTAACAATAAGAGGAGCTTAATTCACAGGAGGTGAATAGAATGTCTTATTATTTCAGAATTAAACAAGTCCACATTTGTACGGAAAGCAAACCATGATGAATGACTCCTTTGACTGACGGATTTAAATGGATTTAGAGTTTTAATGGTGTTTATGCTTGTTTGATTCAATCAATATGGTAAGTTGTTTAGCCACACGTGTTAATTTCATGATCAATGTATCAAAAAGTGTGTTTGGAGTCAAAAGAGGAGCATTGCTAAAGAGAATTGGTGGGAGGCACTCTCTTATTTGGAATTCCATAATTAATATCAATAAGAAATAAAATTCAAGATCAAGCAATCCATTTCTTGTTAAATTGAATGAACTCATGTGATAGATGGTCCATGGGCATATTTTTCATAATGAATATAGTCATTAAGGAAGAAGCGAAATGTAATTTGAAAGTTATTGCATGAAATATAGTCTTGGTAACATTAAGAGAAGCCTAATTCACAGGAGGTGAAGAGAATGTCTTATATTTCGGAATTAAACGAGTTCACATTTGTACGGAATGCAAACCATGATGGATGATTCCTTTGACAGATGGATTTAAATGGATTGAGAGTGTTAATGGTGTTTATACTTGTTTGATTTAATCAATATGGTAGGTTGTTTAGCCACAGGTGTTAATTCCATGATCAATGTATCAAAAAGTGTGTTTGGAGTCAAAAGAGGAGCATTGCTAATGAGAATTGGTGGGAGGCACTCTCTTATTTGGAATTCCACAATTAATATCAATGAGAAATAAAATTCAAGATCAAGCAATCCATTGCTTGTTAAATTGAATGAACTCATGTGATAGATGGTCCATGGGCATTTTTTTCATAATGAATATAGTCATTAAGGAAGAAGCAAAATGTAATTTGAAAGTTATTGCATGAAAAATAGTCTTGGCAACAATAAGAGGAGCTTAATTCACAGGAGGTGAATAGAATGTCTTATTATTTCATAATTAAACCGGTTCACATTTCTACGGAATGCAAACCATGAAGAATGATTCCTTTGACTGACGGATTTAAATGGATTGAGAGTTTTAATGGTGTTTATACTTGTTTGATTCAATCAATATCGTAGGTTGTTTAGCCACACGTGTTAATTTCATGATCAATGTATCAAAAAGTGTGTTTGGAGTCAAAAGAGGAGCATTGCTAAAGAGAATTGGTGGGAGGCACTCTCTTATTTTGAATTCAACAATTAATATCAATAAGAAATGAAATTCAAGATCAAGCACTCCATTGTATGTTAAATTGAATGAATTCATGTGATAGATGGTCCATGGGCATTTTTTTCATAATGAATATAGTCATTAAGGAAGAAGCAAAATGTAATTTGAAATTATTGCATGAAAAATAGTCTCGGTAACAATAAGAGGAACTTAATTCACAGGAGGTGAATAGAATGTCTTATTATTTCAGAATTAAACCAGTTCACATTTGTACGGAATGCAAACAATGATGAATGACTCCTTTGACTGACGGATTTAAATGGATTGAGAGTTTTAATGGTGTTTATACTTGTTTGATTCAATCAATATGGTAGGTTGTTTAGCTACACGTGTTAATTTCATGATCAATGTATCAAAAAGTGTGTTTGGAGTCAAAAGAGGAGCATTGCTAAAGAGAATTGGTGGGAGGCACTCTCTTATTTTGAATTCAACAATTAATATCAATAAGAAATGAAATTCAAGATCAAGCACTCCATTGTTTGTTAAATTGAATGAATTCATGTGATAGATGGTCCATGGGCATTTTTTTCATAATGAATATAGTCATTAAGGAAGAAGCAAAATGTAATTTGAAAGTTATTGCATGAAAAATAGTCTTGGTAAAAATAAGAGGAGCTTAATTCACAAGAGGTGAATAGAATGTCTTATTATTTCAGAACTAAACCAGTTCACATTTGTTGGGAATGCAAACCATGATGAATGACTCCTTTAACTGACGGATTTAAATGGATTTAGAGTTTTAATGGTGTTTATGCTTGTTTGATTCAATCAATATGGTAGGTTGTTTAACTACATGTGTTAATTTCATGATCAATGTATCAAAAAGTGTGTTTGGAGTCAAAAGAGGAGCATTGCTAATGAGAATTGGTGGGAGGCACTCTCTTATTTTGAATTCAACAATTAATATCAATAAGAAATGAAACTCAAGATCAAGCACTCCATGGTTTGTTAAATTGAATGAATTCGTGTGATAGATGGTCAATGGGCATTTTTTTCATAATGAATATAGTCATTAAGGAAGAAGCAAAATGTACTTTGAAAAATATTGCATGAAAAATAGTCTCGGTAACAATAAAAGGAGCATAATTCAGAGGAGGTGCATAGAATGTCTTATTATTTCAGAATTAAACCAGTTCACATTTGTACGGAATGCAAACCATGATGAATGACTCCTTTGACTGACGGATTTAAATGGATTTAGAGTTTTAATGGTGTTTATGCTTGTTTGATTCAATCAATATGGTAGGTTGTTTAGCTACACGTGTTAATTTCATGATCAATGTATCAAAAAGTGTGTTTGGAGTCAAAAGAGGAGCATTGCTAAAGAGAATTGGTGGGAGGCACTCTCTTATTTTAAATTCAACAATTAATATCAATAAGAAATGAAATTCAAGATCAAGCACTCCATTGTTTTTTAAATTGAATGAATTCATGTGATAGATGGTCCATGGGCATTTTTTTCATAATCAATATAGTCATTAAGGAAGAAGCAAATTGTAATTTGAAAGTTATTGCATGAAAAATAGTCTTGGTAACAATAAGAGGAGCTTAATTCACAGGAGGTGAATAGAACGTCTTATTATTTAATAATTAAACCAGTTCACATTTCTACGGAATGCAAACCATTATGAATGATTCCTTTGACTGACGGATTTAGATGGATTGAGAGTTTTAATGGTGTTTATACTTGTTTGATTTAATCAATAATGTAGGTTGTTTAGCCACAGGTGCTAATTCCATGATCAATGTATCAAAAAATGTGTTTGGAGTCAAAAGAGGAGCATTGCTAATGAGAATTGGCAGGAGGCACTCTCTTTTTTGGAATTCCACAATTAATATCAATGAGAAATAAAATTCAAGATCAAGCAATCCATTGCTTGTTAAATTGAATGAACTCATGTGATAGATGGTCCATGGGCATTTTTTTCATAATGAATATAGTCATTAAGGAAGAAGCAAAATGTAATTTGAAAGTTATTGCATGAAAAATAGTCTTGGTAACAATAAGAGGAGCTTAATTCACAGGAGGTGAATAGAATGTCTTATTATTTCATAATTAAACCAGTTCACATTTCTACGGAATGCAAACCATGATGAATGATTCCTTTGACTGACGGATTTAAATGGATTGAGAGTTTTAATGGTGTTTATACTTGTTTGATTCAATCAATATGGTAGGTTGTTTAGCCACACGTGTTAATTTCATGATCAATGTATCAAAAAGTGTGTTTGGAGTCAAAAGAGGAGCATTGCTAAAGAGAATTGGTGGGAGGCACTCTCTTATTTTGAATTCCACAATTAATATCAATAAGAAATAAAATTCAAGATCAAGCAATCCATTTCTTGTTAAATTGAATGAACTCATGTGATAGATGGTCCATGGGCATATTTTTCATAATGAATATAGTCATTAAGGAAGAAGCAAAATGTAATTTGAAAGTTATTGCATGAAATATAGTCTTGGTAACATTAAGAGAAGCCTAATTCACAGGAGGTGAAGAGAATGTCTTATATTTCGGAATTAAACGAGATCACATTTGTACGGAATGCAAACCATGATGGATGATTCCTTTGACAGATGGATTTAAATGGATTGAGAGTGTTAATGGTGTTTATACTTGTTTGATTTAATCAATATGATAGGTTGTTTAGCCACACGTGTTAATTTCATGATCAATGTATCAAAAAGTGTGTTTGGAGTCAAAAGAGGAGCATTGCTAAAGAGAATTGGTGGGAGGCACTCTCTTATTTGGAATTCCACAATTAATATCAATAAGAAATAAAATTCAAGATCAAGCAATCCATTTCTTGTTAAATTGAATGAACTCATGTGATAGATGGTCCATGGGCATATTTTTCATAATGAATATAGTCATTAAGGAAGAAGCAAAATGTAATTTGAAAGTTATTGCATGAAATATAGTCTTGGTAACATTAAGAGAAGCCTAATTCACAGGAGGTGAAGAGAATGTCTTATATTTCGGAATTAAACGAGTTCACATTTGTACGGAATGCAAACCATGATGGATGATTCCTTTGACAGATGGATTTAAATGGATTGAGAGTGTTAATGGTGTTTATACTTGTTTGATTTAATCAATATGATAGGTTGTTTAGCCACAGGTGTTAATTCCATGATCAATGTATCAAAAAGTGTGTTTGTAGTCAAAAGAGGAGCATTGCTAATGAGAATTGGTGGGAGGCACTCTCTTTTTTGGAATTCCACAATTAATATCAATGAGAAATAAAATTCAAGATCAAGCAATCCATTGCTTGTTAAATTGAATGAACTCATATGATAGATGGTCCATGGGCATTTTTTTCATAATGAATATAGTCATTAAGGAAGAAGCAAAATGTAATTTGAAAGTTATTGCATGAAAAATAGTCTTGGCAACAATAAGAGGAGCTTAATTCACAGGAGGTGAATAGAATGTCTTATTATTTCATAATTAAACCGGTTCACATTTCTACCGAATGCAAACCATGATGAATGATTCCTTTGACTGACGGATTTAAATGGATTGAGAGTTTTAATGGTGTTTATACTTGTTTGATTCAATCAATATGGTAGGTTGTTTAGCCACACGTGTTAATTTCATGATCAATGTATCAAAAAGTGTGTTTGGAGTCAAAAGAGGAGCATTGCTAAAGAGAATTGGTGGGAGGCACTCTCTTATTTTGAATTCAACAATTAATATCAATAAGAAATGAAATTCAAGATCAAGCACTCCATTGTTTGTTAAATTGAATGAATTCATGTGATAGATGGTCCATGGGCTTTTTTTTCATAATGAATATAGTCATTAAGGAAGAAGCAAATGTAATTTGAAAGTTATTGCATGAAAATTAGTCTTGGTAACAATAAGAGGAGCTTAATTCACAAGAGGTGAATAGAATGTCTTATTATTTCAGAACTAAACCAGTTCACATTTGTTGCGAATGCAAACCATGATGAATGACTCCTTTAACTGACAGATTTAAATGGATTTAGAGTTTTAATGGTGTTTATGCTTGTTTCATTCTATCAATATCGTAGGTTGTTTAGCTACACGTGTTAATTTCATGATCAATGTATCAAAAAGTGTGTTTGGAGTCAAAAGAGGAGCATTGCTAATGAGAATTGGTGGGAGGCACTCTCTTATTTTGAATTCAACAATTAATATCAATAAGAAATGAAATTCAAGATCAAGCACTCCATTGTTTGTTAAATTGAATGAATTCATGTGATAGATGGTCAATGGGTATTTTTTTCATAATGAATATAGTCATTAAGGAAGAAGCAAAATGTACTTTGAAAGATATTGCATGAAAAATAGTCTCGGTAACAATAAGAGGAGCTTAATTCACAGGAGGTGAATAGAATGTCTTATTATTTCAGAATTAAACCAGTTCACATTTGTTGGGAATGCAAACCATGATGAATGACTCCTTTGACTGACGGATTTAAATGGATTTAGAGTTTTAATGGTGTTTATGCTTGTTTGATTCAATCAATATGGTAGGTTGTTTAGCTACATGTGTTAATTTCATGATCAATGTATCAAAAAGTGTGTTTGGAGTCAAAAGAGGAGCATTGCTAATGAGAATTGGTGGGAGGCACTCTCTTATTTTGAATTCAACAATTAATATCAATAAAGAAATGAAATTCAAGATCAAGCACTCCATTGTTTGTTAAATTGAATGAATTCATGTGATAGATGGTCCATGGGCATTTTTTTCATAATGAATATAGTCATTAAAGAAGAAGCAAAATGTAATTTGAAAGTTATTGCATGAAAAATAGTGTTGGTAACAATAAGAGGAGCTTAATTCACAAGAGGTGAATAGAATGTCTTATTATTTCAAAACTAAACCAGTTCACATTTGTTGGGAATGCAAACCATGATGAATGACTCCTTTAACTGACGGATTTAAATGGATTTAGAGTTTTAATGGTGTTTATGCTTGTTTGATTCAATCAATATGGTAAGTTGTTTAGCTACATGTGTTAATTTCATGACCAATGTATCAAAAAGTGTGTTTGGAGTCAAAAGAGGAGCATTGCTAATGAGAATTGGTGGGAGGCACTCTCTTATTTTGAATTCAACAATTAATATCAATAAGAAATGAAATTCAAGATCAAGCACTCCATTGTTTGTTAAATTGAATGAATTCGTGTGATAGATGGTCAATGGGCATTTTTTTCATAATGAATATAGTCATTAAGGAAGATGCAAAATGTACTTTGAAAAATATTGCATGAAAAATAGTCTCGGTAACAATAAGAGGAGCTTAATTCAGAGGAGGTGCATAGAATGTCTTATTATTTCAGAATTAAACCAGTTCACATTTGTATGGAATGCAAACCATGATGAATGACTCCTTTGACTGACGGATTTAAATGGATTTAGAGTTTTAATGGTGTTTATGCTTGTTTGATTCAATCAATATGGTAGGTTGTTTAGCTACACGTGTTAATTTCATGATCAATGTATCAAAAAGTGTGTTTGGAGTCAAAAGAGGAGCATTGCTAAAGAGAATTGGTGGGAGGCACTCTCTTATTTGAAATTCAACAATTAATATCAATAAGAAATGAAATTCAAGATCAAGCACTCCATTGTTTGTTAAATTGAATGAATTCATGTGATAGATGGTCCATGGGCATTTTTTTCATAATGAATATAGTCATTAAGGAAGAAGCAAACTGTAATTTGAAAGTTATTGCATGAAATATAGTCTTGGTAACATTAAGAGGAGCCTAATTCACAGGAGGTGAAGAGAATGTCTTATATTTCGGAATTAAACGAGTTCACATTTGTACGAAATGCAAACCATGATGGATGATTCCTTTGACAGATGGATTTAAATGGATTGAGAGTGTTAATGGTGTTTATACTTGTTTGATTTAATCAATATGGTAGGTTGTTTAGCCACAGGTGTTAATTCCATGATCAATGTATCAAAAAGTGTGTTTGGAGTGAAAAGAGGAGCATTGCTAATGAGAATTGGTGGGAGGCACTCTCTTATTTGGAATTCCACAATTAATATCAATGAGAAATAAAATTCAAGATCAAGCAATCCATTGCTTGTTAAATTGAATGAACTCATGTGATAGATGGTCCATGGACATTTTTTTCATAATGAATATAGTCATTAAGGAAGAAGCAAAATGTAATTTGAAAGTTATTGCATGAAAAATAGTCTTGGTAACAATAAGAGGAGCTTAATTCACAGGAGGTGAATAGAATGTCTTATTATTTCATAATTAAACCAGTTCACATTTCTACGGAATGCAAACCATGATGAATGATTCCTTTGACTGACGGATTTAAATGGATTGAGAGTTTTAATGGTGTTTATACTTGTTTGATTCAATCAATATGGTAGGTTGTTTAGCCACACGTGTTAATTTCATGATCAATGTATCAAAAAGTGTGTTTGGAGTCAAAAGAGGAGCATTGCTAAAGAGAATTGGTGGGAGGAACTCTCTTATTTTGAATTCAACAATTAATATCAATAAGAAATGAAATTCAAGATCAAGCACCCCATTGTTTGTTAAATTGAATGAATTCATGTGATAGATGGTCCATGGGCTTTTTTTTCATAATGAATATAGTCATTAAGGAAGAAGCAAATGTAATTTGAAAGTTATTGCGTGAAAAATGGTCTTGGTAACAATAAGAGGAGCTTAATTCACAAGAGGTGAATAGAATGTCTTATTATTTCAGAACTAAATCAGTTCACATTTGTTGGGAATGCAAACCATGATGAATGACTCCTTTAACTGACGGATTTAAATGGATTTAGAGTTTTAATTGTGTTTATGCTTGTTTCATTCTATCAATATCGTAGGTTGTTTAGCTACACGTGTTAATTTCATGATCAATGTATCAAAAAGTGTGTTTGGAGTCAAAAGAGGAGCATTGCTAATGAGAATTGGTGGGAGGCACTCTCTTATTTTGAATTCAACAATTAATATCAATAAGAAATGAAATTCAAGATCAAGCACTCCATTGTTTGTTAAATTGAATGGATTCATGTGATAGATGGTCAATGGGTATTTTTTTCATAATGAATATAGTCATTAAGGAAGAAGCAAAATGTACTTTGAAAGATATTGCATGAAAAATAGTCTCGGTAACAATAAGAGGAGCTTAATTCAGAGGAGGTGCATAGAATGTCTTATTATTTCAGAATTAAACCAGTTCACATTTGTAGGGAATGCAAACCATGATGAATGACTCCTTTGACTGACGGATTTAAATGGATTTAGAGTTTTAATTGTGTTTATGCTTGTTTGATTCAATCAATATGGTAGGTTGTTTAGCTACATGTGTTAATTTCATGATCAATGTATCAAAAAGTGTGTTTGGAGTCAAAAGAGGAGCATTGCTAATGAGAATTGGTGGGAGGCACTCTCTTATTTTGAATTCAACAATTAATATCAATAAAGAAATGAAATTCAAGATCAAGCACTCCATTGTTTGTTAAATTGAATGAATTCATGTGATAGATGGTCCTTGGGCATTTTTTTCATAATGAATATAGTCATTAAAGAAGAAGCAAAATGTAATTTGAAAGTTATTGCATGAAAAATAGTTTTGGTAACAATAAGAGGAGCTTAACTCACAAGAGGTGAATAGAATGTCTTATTATTTCAAAACTAAACCAGTTCACATTTGTTGGGAATGCAAACCATGATGAATGACTCCTTTAACTGACGGATTTAAATGGATTTAGAGTTTTAATGGTGTTTATGCTTGTTTGATTCAATCAATATGGTAAGTTGTTTAGCTTCATGTGTTAATTTCATGACCAATGTATCAAAAAGTGTGTTTGGAGTCAAAAGAGGAGCATTGCTAATGAGAATTGGTGGGAGGCACTCTCTTATTTTGAATTCAACAATTAATATCAATAAGAAATGAAATTCAAGATCAAGCACTCCATTGTTTGTTAAATTGAATGAATTCGTGTGATAGATGGTCAATGGGCATTTTTTTCATAATGAATATAGTCATTAAGGAAGATGCAAAATGTACTTTGAAAAATATTGCATGAAAAATAGTCTCGGTAACAATAAGAGGAGCTTAATTCAGAGGAGGTGCATAGAATGTCTTATTATTTCAGAATTAAACCAGTTCACATTTGTATTGAATGCAAACCATGATGAATGACTCCTTTGACTGACGGATTTAAATGGATTTAGAGTTTTAATGGTGTTTATGCTTGTTTGATTCAATCAATATGGTAGGTTGTTTAGCTACACGTGTTAATTTCATGATCAATGTATCAAAAAGTGTGATTGGAGTCAAAAGAGGAGCATTGCTAAAGAGAATTGGTGGGAGGCACTCTCTTATTTTAAATTCAACAATTAATATCAATAAGAAATGAAATTCAAGATCAAGCACTCCATTGTTTGTTAAATTGAATGAATTCATGTGATAGATGGTCCATGGGCATTTTTTTCATAATGAATATAGTCATTAAGGAAGAAGCAAATTGTTATTTGAAAGTTATTGCATGAAATATAGTCTTGGTAACATTAAGAGGAGCCTAATTCACAGGAGGTGAAGAGAATGTCTTATATTTCGGAATTAAACGAGTTCACATTTGTACGGAATGCAAACCATGATGGATGATTCCTTTGACAGATGGATTTAAATGGAATTAGAGTGTTAATGGTGTTTATACTTGTTTGATTTAATCAATATGGTAGGTTGTTTAGCCACAGGTGTTAATTCCATGATCAATGTATCAAAAAGTGTGTTTGGAGTCAAAAGAGGAGCATTGCTAATGAGAATTGGTGGGAGGCACTCTCTTATTTGGAATTCCACAATTAATATCAATGAGAAATAAAATTCAAGATCAAGCAATCCATTGCTTGTTAAATTGAATGAACTCATGTGATAGATGGTCCATGGGCATTTTTTTCATAATGAATATAGTCATTAAGGAAGAAGCAAAATGTAATTTGAAAGTTATTGCATGAAAAATAGTCTTGGTAACAATAAGAGGAGCTTAATTCACAGGAGGTGAATAGAATGTCTTATTATTTCATAATTAAACCAGTTCACATTTCTACGGAATGCAAACCATGATGAATGATTCCTTTGACTGACGGATTTAAATGGATTGAGAGTTTTAATGGTGTTTATACTTGTTTGATTCAATCAATATGGTAGGTTGTTTAGCCACACGTGTTAATTTCATGATCAATGTATCAAAAAGTGTGTTTGGAGTCAAAAGAGGAGCATTGCTAAAGAGAATTGGTGGGAGGCACTCTCTTATTTTGAATTCAACAATTAATATCAATAAGAAATGAAATTCAAGATCAAGCACTCCATTGTTTGTTAAATTGAATGAATTCATGTGATAGATGGTCCATGGGCTTTTTTTTCATAATGAATATAGTCATTAAGGAAGAAGCAAATGTAATTTGAAAGTTATTGCATGAAAAATGGTCTTGGTAACAATAAGAGGAGCTTAATTCACAAGAGGTGAATAGAATGTCTTATTATTTCAGAACTAAACCAGTTCACATTTGTTGGGAATGCAAACCATGATGAATGACTCCTTTGACTGACGGATTTAAATGGATTTAGAGTTTTAATTGTGTTTATGCTTGTTTCATTCTATCAATATCGTAGGTTGTTTAGCTACACGTGTTAATTTCATGATCAATGTATCAAAAAGTGTGTTTGGAGTCAAAAGAGGAGCATTGCTAATGAGAATTGGTGGGAGGCACTCTCTTATTTTGAATTCAACAATTAATATCAATAAGAAATGAAATTCAAGATCAAGCACTCCATTGTTTGTTAAATTGAATGAATTCATGTGATAGATGGTCCATGGGCATTTTTTTCATAATGAATATAGTCATTAAAGAAGAAGCAAAATGTAATTTGAAAGTTATTGCATGAAGAATAGTTTTGGTAACAATAAGAGGAGCTTAATTCACAAGAGGTGAATAGAATGTCTTATTATTTCAGAACTAAACCAGTTCACATTTGTTGGGAATGCAAACCATGATGAATGACTCCTTTAACTGACGGATTTAAATGGATTTAGAGTTTTAATGGTGTTTATGCATGTTTGATTCAATCAATATGGTAAGTTGTTTAGCTACATGTGTTAATTTCATCACCAATGTATGAAAAAGTGTGTTTGGAGTCAAAAGAGGAGCATTGCTAATGAGAATTGGTGGGAGGCACTCTCTTATTTTGAATTCAACAATTAATATCAATAAGAAATGAAATTCAAGATCAAGAACTCCATTGTTTGTTAAATTGAATGAATTCATGTGATAGATGGTCCATGGGCATATTTTTCATAATGAATATAGTCATTAAGGAAGAAGCAAAATGTAATTTGAAAGTTATTGCATGAAAAATAGTCTTGGTAACAATAAGAGGAGCCTAATTCACAGCAGGTGAAGAGAATGTCTTGTTATTTCGGAATTAAACGAGTCCACATTTGTACGAAATGCAAACCATGATGGATGATTCCTTTGACTGATGGATTTAAATGGATTGCGAGTTTTAATGGTGTTTATACTTGTTTGATTTAATCAATATAGTAGGTCGTTTAGCTACAGGTGTTAATTCCATGATCAATGTATCAAAAAGTGTCTTTGGATTCAAAAGAGGAGCATTGCTAAAGAGAATTGGTGGGAGGCACTCTCTTATTTTGAATTCAAGAATTAATATCAATAAGAAATGAAATTCAAGATCAAGAACTCCATTGTTTGTTAAATTGAATGAATTCATGTGATAGATGGTCCATGGGCATTTTTTTCATAATGAATATAGTCATTAAGGAAGAACCAAATTGTAATTTGACAGTTATTGCATGAAAAATAGTCTTGGTAACAATAAGTGGAGCTTAATTCACAGGACGTGAATAGAATGTCTTATTATTTCATAATTAAACTAGTTAACATTTGTACGGAATTCAAACCATGGTGAATGATTCCTTTGACTGACGGATTTAAATGGATTGAGAGTTTTAATGGTGTTTATACTTGTTTGATTCAATCAATATGGTAGGTTGTTTACCCACACGTGTTAATTTCATGATCAATGTATCAAAAAGTGTGTTTGGAGTCAAAAGAGGAGCATTGCTAAAGAGAATTGGTGGGAGGCACTCTCTTATTTTGAATTCAACAATTAATATCAATAAGAAATGAAATTCAAGATCAAGCACTCCATTGTATGTTAAATTGAAGGAATTCATGTGATAGATGGTCCATGGGCATTTTTTTCATAATGAATATAGTCATAAAGGAAGAAGCAAAATGCAATTTGAAAGTTATTGCATGAAAAATAGTCTCGGTAACAATCAGAGGAGCTTAATTCACAGGAGGTGAATAGAATCTCTTATTATTTTAGAATTAAACTAGTTCACATTTGTACGGAATGCAAACCATGATGAATGACTCCTTTGACTGACGGATTTAAATGCATTGAGAGTTTTAATGGTGTTTATGGTTGTTTGATTCAATCAATATGGTAGGTTGTTTAGCTACATGTGTTAATTTCATGATCAATGTATCAAAAAGTGTGTTTGGAGTCAAAAGAGGAGCATTGCTAATGAGAATTGGTGGGAGGAACTCTCTTATTTTGAATTCAAAAATTAATATCAATAAGAAATGAAATTCAAGATCAAGCAATCCATTGCTTGTTAAATTCAATGAACTCATGTGATAGATGGTCGATGGGCATATTTTTCATAATGAATATAGTCATTAAGGAAGAAGCAAAATGTAATTTGAAAGTTATTGCATGAAAAATAGTCTTGGTAACAATAAGAGGAGCCTAATTCACAGCAGGTGAAGAGAATGTCTTGTTATTTCGGAATTAAACGAGTTCACATTTGTACGGAATGCAAACCATGATGGATGATTCCTTTGACTGATGGATTTAAATGGATTGAGAGTTTTAATGGTGTTTATACTTGTTTGATTTAATCAATATGGTAGGTTGTTTAGCCACAGGTGTTAATTCCATGATCAATGTATCAAAAAGTGTGTTTGGAGTCAAAAGAGGAGCATTGCTAATGAGAATTGGTGGGAGTCACTCTCTTATTTGGAATTCCACAATTAATATCAATAAGAAATAAAATTCAAGATCAAGCAATCCATTGCTTGTTAAATTGAATGAACTCATGTGATAGATGGTCCATGGGCATATTTTTCATAATGAATATAGTCATTAAGTAAGAAGCAAAATGTAATTTGAAAGTTATAGAATGAAAAATAGTCTTGGTAACAATAAGAGGAGCTTAATTCACAGGAGGTGAATAGAATGTCTTATTATTTCATAATTAAACCAGTCCACATTTGTACGGAAAGCAAACCATGATGAATGACTCCTTTGACTGACGGATTTAAATGGATTTAGAGTTTTAATGGTGTTTATGCTTGTTTGATTCAATCAATATGGTAGGTCGTTTAGCTACACGTGTTAATTTCATGATCAATGTATCAAAAAGTGTGTTTGGAGTCAAAAGAGGAGCATTGCTAAAGAGAATTGGTGGGAGGCACTCTCTTATTTTGAATTCAAGAATTAATATCCATAAGAAATGAAATTCATGATCAAGAACTCCATTGTTTGTTAAATTGGATGAATTCATGTGATAGATGGTCCATGGGCATTTTCTTCATAACGAATATAGTCATTAAGGAAGAAGCAAATTGTAATTTGACAGTTATTGCATAAAAAATAGTCTTGGTAACAATAAGAGGAGCTTAATTCACAGGACGTGAATAGAATGTCTTTTTATTTCATACTTAAACCAGTTCACATTTGTACGGAATTCAAACCATGGTGAATGATTCCTTTGACTGACGGATTTCAATGAATTGAGAGTTTTAATGGTGTTTATACTTGTTTGATTCAATCAATATGGTAGGTTGTTTACCCACACGTGTTAATTTCATGATCAATGTATCAAAAAGTGTGTTTGGAGTCAAAAGAGGAGCATTGCTAAAGAGAATTGGTGGGAGGCACTCTCTTATTTTGAATTCAACAATTAATATCAATAAGAAATGAAATTCAAGATCAAGCACTCCATTGTATGTTAAATTGAATGAATTCATGTGATAGATGGTCAATGGGCATTTTTTTCATAATGAATATAGTCATTAAGGAAGAAGCAAATTGTAATTTGAAAGTTATTGCATGAAAAATAGTCTTGGTAACAATAAGAGGAGCCTAATTCGCAGCAGGTGAAGAGAATGTCTTGTTATTTCGGAATTAAACGAGTTCACATTTGTACGAAATGCAAACAATGATGGATGATTCCTTTGACTGATGGATTTAAATGGATTGAGAGTTTTAATGGTGTTTATATTTGTTTGATTTAATGAATATGGTAGGTTGTTTAGCCACAGGTGTTAATTCCATGATCAATGTATCAAAAAGTGTGTTTGGAGTCAAAAGAGGAGCATTGCTAAAGAGAAATGGTGGGAGGCACTCTCTTATTTGGAATTCCACAATTAATATCAATAAGAAATAAAATTCAAGATCAAGCAATCCATTGCTTGTTAAATTGAATGAACTCATGTGATAGATGGTCCATGGGCATATTTTTCATAATGAATATAGTCATTAAGTAAGAAGCAAAATGTAATTTGAAAGTTATAGAATGAAAAATAGTCTTGGTAACAATAAGAGGAGCTTAATTCACAGGAGGTGAATAGAATGTCTTATTATTTCAGAATTAAACCAGTCCACATTTGTACGGAAAGCAAACCATGATGAATGACTCCTTTGACTGACGGATTTAAATGGATTTAGAGTTTTAATGGTGTTTATGCTTGTTTGATTCAATCAATATGGTAGGTCGTTTAGCTACACGTGTTAATTTCATGATCAATGTATCAAAAAGTGTGTTTGGAGTCAAAAGAGGAGCATTGCTAAAGAGAATTGGTGGGAGGCACTCTCTTATTTTGAATTCAAGAATTAATATCCATAAGAAATGAAATTCATGATCAAGAACTCCATTGTTTGTTAAATTGGATGAATTCATGTGATAGATGGTCCATGGGCATTTTCTTCATAACGAATATAGTCATTAAGGAAGAAGCAAATTGTAATTTGACAGTTATTGCATAAAAAATAGTCTTGGTAACAATAAGAGGAGCTTAATTCACAGGACGTGAATAGAATGTCTTTTTATTTCATACTTAAACCAGTTCACATTTGTACGGAATTCAAACCATGGTGAATGATTCCTTTGACTGACGGATTTCAATGGATTGAGAGTTTTAATGGTGTTTATACTTGTTTGATTCAATCAATATGGTAGGTTGTTTACCCACACGTGTTAATTTCATGATCAATGTATCAAAAAGTGTGTTTGGAGTCAAAAGAGGAGCATTGCTAAAGAGAATTGGTGGGAGGCACTCTCTTATTTTGAATTCAACAATTAATATCAATAAGAAATGAAATTCAAGATCAAGCACTCCATTGTATGTTAAATTGAATGAATTCATGTGATAGATGGTCAATGGGCATTTTTTTCATAATGAATATAGTCATTAAGGAAGAAGCAAATTGTAATTTGAAAGTTATTGCATGAAAAATAGTCTTGGTAACAATGAGAGGAGCTTAATTCACAGGAGGTGAATAGAATGTCTTATTATTTCATAATTAAACCAGTTCACATTTCTACAGAATGCAAACCATGATGAATGATTCCTTTGACTGACGGATTTAAATGGATTGAGAGTTTTAATGGTGTTTATACTTGTTTGATTCAATCAATATGGTAGGTTGTTTAGCCACACGTGTTAATTTCATGATCAATGTATCAAAAAGTGTGTTTGGAGTCAAAAGAGGAGCATTGCTAAAGAGAATTGGTGGGAGGCACTCTCCTATTTTGAATTCAACAATTAATATCAATAAGAAATGAAATTCAATATCAAGCACTCCATTGTTTGTTAAATTGAATGAATTCATGTGATAGATGGTCCATGGGCATTTTTTTCATAATGAATATAGTCATTAAGGAAGAAGCAAAATGTAATTTGAAATTATTGCATGAAAAATAGTCTCGGTAACAATAAGAGGAGCTGAATTCACAGGAGATGAATAGAATGTCTTATTATTTCAGAATTAAACCAGTTCACATTTGTACGGAATGCAAACCATGATGAATGACTCCTTTGACTGACGGATTTAAATGGATTGAGAGTTTTAATGGTGTTTATACTTGTTTGATTCAATCAATATGGTAGGTTGTTTAGCCACACGTGTTAATTTCATGATCAATGTATCAAAAAGTGTGTTTGGAGTCAAAAGAGGAGCATTGCTAAAGAGAATTGGTGGGGGGCACTCTCTTATTTTGAATTCAAGAATTAATATCAATAAGAAATGAAATTCAAGATCAAGCACTCCATTGTTTGTTGAATTGAATGAATTCATGTGATAGATGGTCCATCGGCATATTTTTCATAATGAATATAGTCATTAAGGAAGAAGCAAAATGTAATTTGAAAGTTATTGCATGAAAAATAGTCTTGGTAACAATAAGAGGAGCTTAATTCACAGGAGGTGAATAGAATGTCTTATTATTTCAGAATTAAACCAGTCCACATTTGTACGGAAAGCAAACCATGATGAATGACTCCTTTGACTGACGGATTTAAATGGATTTAGAGTTTTAATGGTGTTTATGCTTGTTTGATTCAATCAATATGGTAAGTTGTTTAGCCACACGTGTTAATTTTATGATCAATGTATCAAAAAGTGTGTTTGGAGTCAAAAGAGGAGCATTGCTAAAGAGAATTGGTGGGAGGCACTCTCTTATTTTGAATTCAACAATTAATATCAATAAGAAATGAAATTCAAGATCAAGCACTCCATTGTTTGTTAAATTGAATGAATTCATGTGATAGATGGTCCATCGGCATTTTTTTCATAATGAATATAGTCATTAAGGAAGAAGCAAGATGTAATTTGAACGTTATTGCATGAAAAATAATCTTGGTAACAATAAGAGGAGCTTAATTCACAAGAGGTGAATAGAATTGTCTTATTATTTTAGAACTAAACCAGTTCACATTTGTTGGGAATGCAAACCATGATGAATGACTCCGTTAACTGACGGATTTAAATGGATTTAGAGTTTTCATGGTGTTTATGCTTGTTTGATTCAATCAATATCGTAGGTTGTTTGGCTACACGTGTTAATTTGATGATCAATGTATCAAAAAGTGTGTTTGGAGTCAAAAGAGGAGCATTGCTAATGAGAATTGGTGGGAGGCACTCTCTTATTTTGCATTCAACAATTAATATCAATAAGAAATGAAATTCAAGATCAAGCGCTCCATTGTTTGTTAAATTGAATGAATTCATGTGATAGATGGTCCATGGGCATTTTTTTCATAACGAATATAGTCATTAAGGAAGAAGCAAATTGTAATTTGACAGTTATTGCATGAAAAATAGTCTTGGTAACAATAAGAGGAGCTTACTTCACAGGACGTGAATAGAATGTCTTATTATTTCATAATTAAACCAGTTCACATTTGTACGGATTTCAAACCACGGTGAATGATTCCTTTGACTGACGGATTTCAATGGATTGAGAGTTTTAATGGTGTTTATACTTGTTTGATTCAATCAATATGGTAGGTTGTTTAGCCACACGTGTTAATTTCATGATCAATGTATCAAAAAGTGTGTTTGGAGTCAAAAGAGGAGCATTGCTAAAGAGAATTGGTGGGGGGCACTCTCTTATTTTGAATTCAAGAATTAATATCAATAAGAAATGAAATTCAAGATCAAGCACTCCATTGTTTGTTAAATTGAATGAATTCATGTGATAGATGGTCCATGGGCATTTTTTTCATAACGACTATAGTCATTAAGGAAGAAGCAAATTGTAATTTGATAGTTATTGCATAAAAAATAGTCTTGGTAACAATAAGAGGAGCTTAATTCACAGGACGTGAATAGAATGTCTTTTTATTTCATACTTAAACCAGTTCACATTTGTACGGAATTCAAACCATGGTGAATGATTCCTTTGACTGACGGATTTCAATGGATTGAGAGTTTTAATGGTGTTTATACTTGTTTGATTCAATCAATATGGTAGGTTGTTTACCCACACGTGTTAATTTCATGATCAATGTATCAAAAAGTGTGTTTGGAGTCAAAAGAGGAGCATTGCTAAAGAGAATTGGTGGGAGGCATTCTCTTATTTTGAATTCAAAAATTAATATCAATAAGAAATGAAATTCAAGATCAAGCACTCCATTGTATGTTAAATTGAATGAATTCATGTGATAGATGGTCAATGGGCATTTTTTTCATAATTAATATAGTCATTAAGGAAGAAGCAAATTGTAATTTGAAAGTTATTGCATGAAAAAAATAGTCTTGGTAACAATGAGAGGAGCTTAATTCACAGGAGGTGAATAGAATGTCTTATTATTTTTCATAATTAAAACCAGTTCACATTTCTACAGAATGCAAACCATGATGAATGATTCCTTTGACTGACGGATTTAAATGGATTGAGAGTTTTAAATGGTTTTATACTTTTATACTTGTTTGATTCAATCAATATGGTAGGTTGTTTAGCCACACGTGTTAATTTCATGATCAATGTATCAAAAAGTGTGTTTGGAGTCAAAAGAGGAGCATTGCTAAAGAGAATTGGTGGGAGGCACTCTCCTATTTTGAATTCAACAATTAATATCAATAAGAAATGAAATTCAATATCAAGCAATCCATTGTTTGTTAAATTGAATGAATTCATGTGATAGATGGTCCATCGGCATATTTTTCATAATGAATATAGTCATTAAGGAAGAAGCAAAATGTAATTTGAAAGTTATTGCATGAAAAATAGTCTTGGTAACAATAAGAGGAGCTTAATTCACAGGAGGTGAATAGAATGTCTTATTATTTCAGAATTAAACCAGTCCACATTTGTACGGAAAGCAAACCATGATGAATGACTCCTTTGACTGACGGATTTAAATGGATTTAGAGTTTTAATGGTGTTTATGCTTGTTTGATTCAATCAATATGGTAAGTTGTTTAGCCACACGTGTTAATTTTATGATCAATGTATCAAAAAGTGTGTTTGGAGTCAAAAGAGGAGCATTGCTAAAGAGAATTGGTGGGAGGCACTCTCTTATTTTGAATTCAACAATTAATATCAATAAGAAATGAAATTCAAGATCAAGCACTCCATTGTTTGTTAAATTGAATGAATTCATGTGATAAATGGTCCATCGGCATTTTTTTTTCATAATGAATATAGTCATTAAGGAAGAAGCAAGATGTAATTTGAACGTTATTGCATGAAAAATAGTCTTGGTAACAATAAGAGGAGCTTAATTCACAAGAGGTGAATAGAATGTCTTATTATTTTAGAACTAAACCAGTTCACATTTGTTGGGAATGCAAACCATGATGAATGACTCCGTTATCTGACGGATTTAAATGGATTTAGAGTTTTCATGGTGTTTATGCTTGTTTGATTCAATCAATATCGTAGGTTGTTTAGCTACACGTGTTAATTTGATGATCAATGTATCAAAAAGTGTGTTTGGAGTCAAAAGAGGAGCATTGCTAATGAGAATTGGTGGGAGGCACTCTCTTATTTTGCATTCAACAATTAATATCAATAAGAAATGAAATTCAAGATCAAGCGCTCCATTGTTTGTTAAATTGAATGAATTCATGTGATAGATGGTCCATGGGCATTTTTTTTCATAACGAATATAGTCATTAAGGAAGAAGCAAATGTGTAATTTGACAGTTATTGCATGAAAAAATAGTCTTGGTAACAATAAGAGGAGCTTAATTCACAGGACGTGAATAGAATGTCTTATTATTTCATAATTAAACCAGTTCACATTTGTACGGAATTCAAAACCATGGTGAATGATTCCTTTGACTGACGGATTTCAATGGATTGAGAGTTTTAATGGTGTTTATACTTGTTTGATTCAATCAATATGGTAGGTTGTTTAGCCACACGTGTTAATTTCATGATCAATGTATCAAAAAGTGTGTTTGGAGTCAAAAGAGGAGCATTGCTAAAGAGAATTGGTGGGGGGCACTCTCTTATTTTGAATTCAAGAATTAATATCAATAAGAAATGAAATTCAAGATCAAGCACTCCATTGTTTGTTAAATTTGAATGAATTCATGTGATAGATGGTCCATGGGCATTTTTTTCATAACGAATATAGTCATTAAGGAAGAAGCAAATTGTAATTTGACAGTTATTGCATAAAAAATAGTCTTGGTAACAATAAGAGGAGCTTAATTCACAGGACGTGAATGGAATGTCTTTTTATTTCATACTTAAACCAGTTCACATTTGTACGGAATTCAAACCATGGTGAATGATTCCTTTGACTGACGGATTTCAATGGATTGAGAGTTTTAATGGTGTTTATACTTGTTTGATTCAATCAATATGGTAGGTTGTTTAGCCACACGTGTTAATTTCATGATCAATGTATCAAAAAGTGTGTTTGGAGTCAAAAGAGGAGCATTGCTAAAGAGAATTGGTGGGAGGCACTCTCCTATTTTGAATTCAACAATTAATATCAATAAGAAATGAAATTCAATATCAAGCACTCCATTGTTTGTTAAATTGAATGAATTCATGTGATAGATGGTCCATCGGCATATTTTTCATAATGAATATAGTCATTAAGGAAGAAGCAAAATGTAATTTGAAAGTTATTGCATGAAAAATAGTCTTTGGGTAACAATAAGAGGAGCTTAATTCACAGGAGGTGAATAGAATGTCTTATTATTTCAGAATTAAACCAGTCCACATTTGTACGGAAAGCAAACCATGATGAATGACTCCTTTGACTGACGAATTTAAATGGATTTAGAGTTTTAATGGTGTTTATGCTTGTTTGATTCAATCAATATGGTAAGTTGTTTAGCCCACACGTGTTAATTTTATGATCAATGTATCAAAAAAGTGTGTTTGGAGTCAAAAGAGGAGCATTGCTAAAGAGAATTGGTGGGAGGCACTCTCTTATTTTGAATTCAACAATTAATATCAATAAGAAATGAAATTCAAGATCAAGCACTCCATTGTTTGTTAAATTGAATGAATTCATGTGATAGATGGTCCATGGGCATTTTTTTCATAATGAATATAGTCATTAAGGAAGAAGCAAAATGTAATTTGAAAGTTATTGCATGAAAAATAGTCTTGGTAACAATAAGAGGAGCTTAATTCACAGGAGGTGAATAGAATGTCTTATTATTTCATAATTAAACCAGTTCACATTTCTACAGAATGCAAACCATGATGAATGATTCCTTTGACTGACGGATTTAAATGGATTGAGAGTTTTAATGGTGTTTATATACTTGTTTGATTCAATCAATATGGTAGGTTGTTTAGCCACACGTGTTAATTTCATGATCAATGTATCAAAAAGTGTGTTTGGAGTCAAAAGAGGAGCATTGCTAAAGAGAATTGGTGGGAGGCACTCTCCTATTTTGAATTCAACAATTAATATCAATAAGAAATGAAATTCAATATCAAGCACTCCATTGTTTGTTAAATTGAATGAATTCATGTGATAGATGGTCCATGGGCATTTTTTTCATAATGAATATAGTCATTAAGGAAGAAGCAAAATGTAATTTGAAATTATTGCATGAAAAATAGTCTCGGTAACAATAAGAGGAGCTGAATTCACAGGAGATGAATAGAATGTCTTATTATTTCAGAATTAAACCAGTTCACATTTGTACGGAATGCAAACCATGATGAATGACTCCTTTGACTGACGGATTTAAATGGATTGAGAGTTTTAATGGTGTTTATACTTGTTTGATTCAATCAATATGGTAGGTTGTTTAGCCACACGTGTTAATTTCATGATCAATGTATCAAAAAGTGTGTTTGGAGTCAAAAGAGGAGCATTGCTAAAGAGAATTGGTGGGGGGCACTCTCTTATTTTGAATTCAAGAATTAATATCAATAAGAAATGAAATTCAAGATCAAGCACTCCATTGTTTGTTAAATTGAATGAATTCATGTGATAGATGGTCCATCGGCATATTTTTCATAATGAATATAGTCATTAAGGAAGAAGCAAAATGTAATTTGAAAGTTATTGCATGAAAAATAGTCTTGGTAACAATAAGAGGAGCTTAATTCACAGGAGGTGAATAGAATGTCTTATTATTTCAGAATTAAACCAGTCCACATTTGTACGGAAAGCAAACCATGATGAATGACTCCTTTGACTGACGGATTTAAATGGATTTAGAGTTTTAATGGTGTTTATGCTTGTTTGATTCAATCAATATGGTAAGTTGTTTAGCCACACGTGTTAATTTTATGATCAATGTATCAAAAAGTGTGTTTGGAGTCAAAAGAGGAGCATTGCTAAAGAGAATTGGTGGGAGGCACTCTCTTATTTTGAATTCAACAATTAATATCAATAAGAAATGAAATTCAAGATCAAGCACTCCATTGTTTGTTAAATTGAATGAATTCATGTGATAGATGGTCCATCGGCATTTTTTTCATAATGAATATAGTCATTAAGGAAGAAGCAAGATGTAATTTGAACGTTATTGCATGAAAAATAGTCTTGGTAACAATAAGAGGAGCTTAATTCACAAGAGGTGAATAGAATGTCTTATTATTTTAGAACTAAACCAGTTCATATTTGTTGGGAATGCAAACCATGATGAATGACTCCGTTAACTGACGGATTTAAATGGATTTAGAGTTTTCATGGTGTTTATGCTTGTTTGATTCAATCAATATCGTAGGTTGTTTAGCTACACGTGTTAATTTCATGATCAATGTATCAAAAAGTGTGTTTGGAGTCAAAAGAGGAGCATTGCTAATGAGAATTGGTGGGAGGCACTCTCTTATTTTGCATTCAACAATTAATATCAATAAGAAATGAAATTCAAGATCAAGCGCTCCATTGTTTGTTAAATTGAATGAATTCATGTGATAGATGGTCCATGGGCATTTTTTTCATAACGAATATAGTCATTAAGGAAGAAGCAAATTGTAATTTGACAGTTATTGCATGAAAAATAGTCTTGGTAACAATAAGAGGAGCTTAATTCACAGGACGTGAATAGAATGTCTTATTATTTCATAATTAAACCAGTTCACATTTGTACGGAATTCAAACCACGGTGAATGATTCCTTTGACTGACGGATTTCAATGGATTGAGAGTTTTAATGGTGTTTATACTTGTTTGATTCAATCAATATGGTAGGTTGTTTAGCCACACGTGTTAATTTCATGATCAATGTATCAAAAAGTGTGTTTGGAGTCAAAAGAGGAGCATTGCTAAAGAGAATTGGTGGGGGGCACTCTCTTATTTTGAATTCAAGAATTAATATCAATAAGAAATGAAATTCAAGATCAAGCACTCCATTGTTTGTTAAATTGAATGAATTCATGTGATAGATGGTCCATGGGCATTTTTTTCATAACGAATATAGTCATTAAGGAAGAAGCAAATTGTAATTTGACAGTTATTGCATAAAAAATAGTCTTGGTAACAATAAGAGGAGCTTAATTCACAGGACGTGAATAGAATGTCTTTTTATTTCATACTTAAACCAGTTCACATTTGTACGGAATTCAAACCATGGTGAATGATTCCTTTGACTGACGGATTTCAATGGATTGAGAGTTTTAATGGTGTTTATACTTGTTTGATTCAATCAATATGGTAGGTTGTTTACCCACACGTGTTAATTTCATGATCAATGTATCAAAAAGTGTGTTTGGAGTCAAAAGAGGAGCATTGCTAAAGAGAATTGGTGGGAGGCATTTCTCTTATTTTGAATTCAACAATTAATATATCAATAAGAAATGAAATTCAAGATCAAGCACTCCATTGTATGTTAAATTGAATGAATTCATGTGATAGATGGTCAATGGGCATTTTTTTTTCATAACGAATAATATAGTCATTAAGGAAGAAGCAAATTGTAATTTGAAAGTTATTGCATAAAAAATAGTCTTGGTAACAATAAGAGGAGCTTAATTCACAGGACGTGAATAGAATGTCTTTTATTTCATACTTAAACCAGTTCACATTTGTACGGAATTCAAACCATGGTGAATGATTCCTTTGACTGACGGATTTCAATGGATTGAGAGTTTTAATGGTGTTTATACTTGTTTGATTCAATCAATATGGTAGGTTGTTTACCCACACACGTGTTAATTTCATGATCAATGTATCAAAAAGTGTGTTTGGAGTCAAAAGAGGAGCATTGCTAAAGAGAATTGGTGGGAGGCATTCTCTTATTTTGAATTCAAACAATTAATATCAATAAGAAATGCAATTCAAGATCAAGCACTCCATTGTATGTTAAATTGAATGAATTCATGTGATAGATGGTCAATGGTCATTTTTTTCATAATGAATATAGTCATTAAGGAAGAAGCAAATTGTAATTTGAAAGTTATTACATGAAAAAATAGTCTTGGTAACAATGAGAGGAGCTTAATTCACAGGAGGTGAATAGAATGTCTTATTATTTCATAATTAAACCAGTTCACATTTCTACAGAATGCAAACCATGATGAATGATTCCTTTGACTGACGGATTTTAAATGGATTGAGAGTTTTAATGGTGTTTATACTTGTTTGATTCAATCAATATGGTATGTTGTTTAGCCACACACGTGTTAATTTCATGATCAATGTATCAAAAAGTGTGTTTGGAGTCAAAAGAGGAGCATTGCTAAAGAGAATTGGTGGGAGGCACTCTCCTATTTTGAATTCAACAATTAATATCAATAAGAAATGAAATTCAATATCAAGCACTCCATTGTTTGTTAAATTGAATGAATTCATGTGATAGATGGTCCATCGGCATTTTTTTCATAATGAATATAGTCATTAAGGAAGAAGCAAAATGTAATTTGAAATTATTGCTTGAAAAATAGTCTCGGTAACAATAAGAGGAGCTGAATTCACAGGAGATGAATAGAATGTCTTATTATTTCAGAATTAAACCAGTTCACATTTGTACGGAATGCAAACCATGATGAATGACTCCTTTGACTGACGGATTTAAATGGATTGAGAGTTTTAATGGTGTTTATGCTTGTTTGATTCAATCAATATGGTAGGTTGTTTAGCCACACGTGTTAATTTCATGATCAATGTATCAAAAAATGTGTTTGGAGTCAAAAGAGGAGCATTGCTAATGAGAATTGGTGGGAGGCACTCTCTTATTTTGAATTCAAGAATTAATATCAATAAGAAATGAAATTCAAGATCAAGCACTCCATTGTATGTTAAATTGAATGAATTCATGTGATAGATGGTCCATGGGCATTTTTTTCATAATGAATATAGTCATTAAGGAAGAAGCAAATTGTAATTTGAAATTATTGCATGAAAAATAGTCTCGGTAACAATAAGAGGAGCTTAATTCACAGGAGGTGAATAGAATGTCTTATTATTTCATAATTAAACCAATTCACATTTCTACGGAATGCAAACCATGAAGAATGATTCCTTTGACTGATGGATTTAAATGGATTGAGAGTTTTAATGGTCTTTATGCTTGTTTGATTCAATCAATATGGTAGGTTGTTTAGCCACACGTGTTAATTTCATGATCAATGTATCAAAAAGTGTGTTTGGAGTCAAAAGAGGAGCATTGCTAAAGAGAATTGGTGGGGGGCACTCTCTTATTTTGAATTCAAGAATTAATATCAATAAGAAATGAAATTCAAGATCAAGCACTCCATTGTTTGTTAAATTGAATGAATTCATGTGATAGATGGTCCATCGGCATATTTTTCATAATGAATATAGTCATTAAGGAAGAAGCAAAATGTAATTTGAAAGTTATTGCATGAAAAATAGTCGTGGTAACAATAAGAGGAGCTTAATTCACAGGAGGTGAATAGAATGTCTTATTATTTCAGAATTAAACCAGTCCACATTTGTACGGAAAGCAAACCATGATGAATGACTCCTTTGACTGACGGATTTAAATGGATTTAGAGTTTTAATAGTGTTTATGCTTGTTTGATTCAATCAATATGGTAAGTTGTTTAGCCACACGTGTTAATTTTATGATCAATGTATCAAAAAGTGTGTTTGGAGTCAAAAGAGGAGCATTGCTAAAGAGAATTGGTGGGAGGCACTCTCTTATTTTGAATTCAACAATTAATATCAATAAGAAATGAAATTCAAGATCAAGCACTCCATTGTTTGTTAAATTGAATGAATTCATGTCATAGATGGTCCATCGGCATTTTTTTCATAATGAATATAGTCATTAAGGAAGAAGCAAGATGTAATTTGAACGTTATTGCATGAAAAATAGTCTTAGTAACAATAAGAGGAGCTTAATTCACAAGAGGTGAATAGAATGTCTTATTATTTTAGAACTAAACCAGTTCACATTTGTTGGGAATGCAAACCATGATGAATGACTCCGTTAACTGACGGATTTAAATGGATTTAGAGTTTTCATGGTGTTTATGCTTGTTTGATTCAATCAATATCATAGGTTGTTTAGCTACACGTGTTAATTTCATGATCAATGTATCAAAAAGTGTGTTTGGAGTCAAAAGAGGAGCATTGCTAATGAGAATTGGTGGGAGGCACTCTCTTATTTTGCATTCAACAATTAATATCAATAAGAAATGAAATTCAAGATCAAGCACTCCATTGTTTGTTAAATTGAATGAATTCATGTGATAGATGGTCCATGGGCATTTTTTTCATAACGAATATAGTCATTAAGGAAGAAGCAAATTGTAATTTGACAGTTATTGCATAAAAAATAGTCTTGGTAACAATAAGAGGAGCTTAATTCACAGGACGTGAATAGAATGTCTTTTTATTTCATACTTAAACCAGTTCACATTTGTACGGAATTCAAACCATGGTGAATGATTCCTTTGACTGACGGATTTCAATGGATTGAGAGTTTTTAATGGTGTTTTATACTTGTTTGATTCAATCAATATGGTAGGTTGTTTAGCCACACGTGTTAATTTCATGATCAATGTATCAAAAAGTGTGTTTGGAGTCAAAAGAGGAGCATTGCTAAAGAGAATTGGTGGGGGGCACTCTCTTATTTTGAATTCAAGAATTAATATCAATAAGAAATGAAATTCAAGATCAAGCACTCCATTGTTTGTTAAATTGAATGAATTCATGTGATAGATGGTCCATCGGCATATTTTTCATAATGAATATAGTCATTAAGGAAGAAGCAAAATGTAATTTGAAAGTTATTGCATGAAAAAATAGTCGTGGTAACAATAAGAGGAGCTTAATTCACAGGAGGTGAATAGAATGTCTTATTATTTCAGAATTAAACCAGTCCACATTTGTACGGAAAGCAAACCATGATGAATGACTCCTTTGACTGACGGATTTAAATGGATTTAGAGTTTTAATAGTGTTTATGCTTGTTTGATTCAATCAATATGGTAAGTTGTTTAGCCACACGTGTTAATTTTATGATCAATGTATCAAAAAGTGTGTTTGGAGTCAAAAGAGGAGCATTGCTAAAGAGAATTGGTGGGAGGCACTCTCTTATTTTGAATTCAACAATTAATATCAATAAGAAATGAAATTCAAGATCAAGCACTCCATTGTTTGTTAAATTGAATGAATTCATGTCATAGATGGTCCATCGGCATTTTTTTCATAATGAATATAGTCATTAAGGAAGAAGCAAGATGTAATTTGAACGTTATTGCATGAAAAATAGTCTTAGTAACAATAAGAGGAGCTTAATTCACAAGAGGTGAATAGAATGTCTTATTATTTTAGAACTAAACCAGTTCACATTTGTTGGGAATGCAAACCATGATGAATGACTCCGTTAACTGACGGATTTAAATGGATTTTTAGAGTTTTTCATGGTGTTTATGCTTGTTTGATTCAATCAATATCATAGGTTGTTTTAGCTACACGTGTTTAATTTCATGATCAATGTATCAAAAAGTGTGTTTGGAGTCAAAAGAGGAGCATTGCTAATGAGAATTGGTGGGAGGCACTCTCTTATTTTGCATTCAACAATTAATATCAATAAGAAATGAAATTCAAGATCAAGCACTCCATTGTTTGTTAAATTGAATGAATTCATGTGATAGATGGTCCATGGGCATTTTTTTCATAACGAATATAGTCATTAAGGAAGAAGCAAATTGTAATTTGACAGTTATTGCATAAAAAATAGTCTTGGTAACAATAAGAGGAGCTTAATTCACAGGACGTGAATAGAATGTCTTTTTATTTCATACTTGAACCAGTTCACATTTGTACGGAATTCAAACCATGGTGAATGATTCCGTTGACTGACGGATTTCAATGGATTGAGAGTTTTAATGGTGTTTATACTTGTTTGATTCAATCAATATGGTAGGTTGTTTAGCCACACGTGTTAATTTCATGATCAATGTATCAAAAAGTGTGTTTGGAGTCAAAAGATGAGCATTGCTAAAGAGAATTGGTGGGGGGCACTCTCTTATTTTGAATTCAAGAATTAATATCAATAAGAAATGAAATTCAAGATCAAGCACTCCATTGTTTGTTAAATTGAATGAATTCATGTGATAGATGGTCCATCGGCATATTTTTCATAATGAATATAGTCATTAAGGAAGAAGCAAAATGTAATTTGAAAGTTATTGCATGAAAAATAGTCGTGGTAACAATAAGAGGAGCTTAATTCACAGGAGGTGAATAGAATGTCTTATTATTTCAGAATTAAACCAGTCCACATTTGTACGGAAAGCAAACCATGATGAATGACTCCTTTGACTGACGGATTTAAATGGATTTAGAGTTTTAATAGTGTTTATGCTTGTTTGATTCAATCAATATGGTAAGTTGTTTAGCCACACGTGTTAATTTTATGATCAATGTATCAAAAAGTGTGTTTGGAGTCAAAAGAGGAGCATTGCTAAAGAGAATTGGTGGGAGGCACTCTCTCTTATTTTGAATTCAACAATTAATATCAATAAGAAATGAAATTCAAGATCAAGCACTCCATTGTTTGTTAAATTGAATGAATTCATGTCATAGATGGTCCATCGGCATTTTTTTCATAATGAATATAGTCATTAAGGAAGAAGCAAGATGTAATTTGAACGTTATTGCATGAAAAATAGTCTTAGTAACAATAAGAGGAGCTTAATTCACAAGAGGTGAATAGAATGTCTTATTATTTTAGAACTAAACCAGTTCACATTTGTTGGGAATGCAAACCATGATGAATGACTCCGTTAACTGACGGATTTAAATGGATTTAGAGTTTTCATGGTGTTTATGCTTGTTTGATTCAATCAATATCATAGGTTGTTTAGCTACACGTGTTAATTTCATGATCAATGTATCAAAAAGTGTGTTTGGAGTCAAAAGAGGAGCATTGCTAATGAGAATTGGTGGGAGGCACTCTCTTATTTTGCATTCAACAATTAATATCAATAAGAAATGAAATTCAAGATCAAGCACTCCATTGTTTGTTAAATTGAATGAATTCATGTCATAGATGGTCCATCGGCATTTTTTTCATAACGAATATAGTCATTAAGGAAGAAGCAAATTGTAATTTGACAGTTATTGCATAAAAAATAGTCTTGGTAACAATAAGAGGAGCTTAATTCACAGGACGTGAATAGAATGTCTTTTTATTTCATACTTGAACCAGTTCACATTTGTACGGAATTCAAACCATGGTGAATGATTCCTTTGACTGACGGATTTCAATGGATTGAGAGTTTTAATGGTGTTTATACTTGTTTGATTCAATCAATATGGTAGGTTGTTTAGCCACACGTGTTAATTTCATGATCAATGTATCAAAAAGTGTGTTTGGAGTCAAAAGATGAGCATTGCTAAAGAGAATTGGTGGGGGGCACTCTCTTATTTTGAATTCAAGAATTAATATCAATAAGAAATGAAATTCAAGATCAAGCACTCCATTGTTTGTTAAATTGAATGAATTCATGTGATAGATGGTCCATGGGCATTTTTTTCATAACGAATATAGTCATTAAGGAAGAAGCAAATTGTAATTTGACAGTTATTGCATAAAAAATAGTCTTGGTAACAATAAGAGGAGCTTAATTCACAGGACGTGAATAGAATGTCTTTTTATTTCATACTTAAACCAGTTCACATTTGTACGGAATTCAAACCATGGTGAATGATTCCTTTGACTGACGGATTTCAATGGATTGAGAGTTTTAATGGTGTTTATACTTGTTTGATTCAATCAATATAGTAGGTTGTTTACCCACACGTGTTAATTTCATGATCAATGTATCAAAAAGTGTGTTTGGAGTCAAAAGAGGAGCATTGCTAAAGAGAATTGGTGGGAGGCATTCTCTTATTTTGAATTCAACAATTAATATCAATAAGAAATGCAATTCAAGATCAAGCACTCCATTGTATGTTAAATTGAATGAATTCATGTGATAGATGGTCAATGGTCATTTTTTTCATAATTAATATAGTCATTAAGGAAGAAGCAAATTGTAATTTGAAAGTTATTGCATGAAAAATAGTCTTGGTAACAATGAGAGGAGCTTAATTCACAGGAGGTGAATAGAATGTCTTATTATTTCATAATTAAACCAGTTCACATTTCTACAGAATGCAAACCATGATGAATGATTCCTTTGACTGATGGATTTAAATGGATTGAGAGTTTTAATGGTGTTTATACTTGTTTGATACAATCAATATGGTATGTTGTTTAGCCACACGTGTTAATTTCATGATCAATGTATCAAAAAGTGTGTTTGGAGTCAAAAGAGGAGCATTGCTAAAGAGAATTGGTGGGAGGCACTCTCCTATTTTGAATTCAACAATTAATATCAATAAGAAATGAAATTCAATATCAAGCACTCCATTGTTTGTTAAATTGAATGAATTCATGTGATAGATGGTCCATCGGCATTTTTTTCATAATGAATATAGTCATTAAGGAAGAAGCAAAATGTAATTTGAAATTATTGCTTGAAAAATAGTCTCGGTAACAATAAGAGGAGCTGAATTCACAGGAGATGAATAGAATGTCTTATTATTTCAGAATTAAACCAGTTCACATTTGTACGGAATGCAAACCATGATGAATGACTCCTTTGACTGACGGATTTAAATGGATTGAGAGTTTTAATGGTGTTTATGCTTGTTTGATTCAATCAATATGGTAGGTTGTTTAGCCACACGTGTTAATTTCATGATCAATGTATCAAAAAATGTGTTTGGAGTCAAAAGAGGAGCATTGCTAAAGAGAATTGGTGGGAGGCACTCTCTTATTTTGAATTCAAGAATTAATATCAATAAGAAATGAAATTCAAGATCAAGCACTCCATTGTATGTTAAATTGAATGAATTCATGTGATAGATGGTCCATGGGCATTTTTTTCATAATGAATATAGTCATTAAGGAAGAAGCAAATTGTAATTTGAAATTATTGCATGAAAAATAGTCTCGGTAACAATAAGAGGAGCTTAATTCACAGGAGGTGAATAGAATGTCTTATTATTTCATAATTAAACCAATTCACATTTCTACGGAATGCAAACCATGAAGAATGATTCCTTTGACTGATGGATTTAAATGGATTGAGAATTTTAATGGTCTTTATGCTTGTTTGATTCAATCAATATGGTAGGTTGTTTAGCCACACGTGTTAATTTCATGATCAATGTATCAAAAAGTGTGTTTGGAGTCAAAAGAGGAGCATTGCTAAAGAGAATTGGTGGGAGGCACTCTCTTATTTTGAATTCAACAATTAATATCAATAAGAAATGAAATTCAAGATCAAGCACTCCATTGTTTGTTAAATTGAATGAATTCATGTCATAGATGGTCCATCGGCATTTTTTTCATAATGAATATAGTCATTAAGGAAGAAGCAAGATGTAATTTGAACGTTATTGCATGAAAAATAGTCTTAGTAACAATAAGAGGAGCTTAATTCACAAGAGGTGAATAGAATGTCTTATTATTTTAGAACTAAACCCAGTTCACATTTGTTGGGAATGCAAACCATGATGAATGACTCCTTTAACTGACGGATTTAAATGGATTTAGAGTTTTCATGGTGTTTTATGCTTGTTTGATTCAATCAATATCCTAGGTTGTTTAGCTACACGTGTTAATTTCATGATCAATGTATCAAAAAGTGTGTTTGGAGTCAAAAGAGGAGCATTGCTAATGAGAATTGGTGGGAGGCACTCTCTTATTTTGAATTCAACAATTAATATCAATAAGAAATGAAATTCAAGATCAAGCACTCCATTGTTTGTTAAATTGAATGAATTCATGTCATAGATGGTCCCATCGGCATTTTTTTCATAATGAATATAGTCATTAAGGAAGAAGCAAGATGTAATTTGAACGTTATTGCATGAAAAATAGTCTTAGTAACAATAAGAGGAGCTTAATTCACAAGAGGTGAATAGAATGTCTTATTATTTTAGAACTAAACCAGTTCACATTTGTTGGGAATGCAAACCATGATGAATGACTCCGTTAACTGACGGATTTAAATGGATTTAGAGTTTTCATGGTGTTTATGCTTGTTTGATTCAATCAATATCATAGGTTGTTTAGCTACACGTGTTAATTTCATGATCAATGTATCAAAAAGTGTGTTTGGAGTCAAAAGAGGAGCATTGCTAATGAGAATTGGTGGGAGGCACTCTCTCTTATTTTGCATTCAACAATTAATATCAATAAGAAATGAAAATTCAAGATCAAGCACTCCATTGTTTGTTAAATTGAATGAATTCATGTGATAGATGGTCCATGGGCATTTTTTTTCATAACGAATATAGTCATTAAGGAAGAAGCAAATTGTAATTTGACAGTTATTGCATAAAAAATAGTCTTGGTAACAAATAAGAGGAGCTTAATTCACAGGACGTGAATAGAATGTCTTTTTATTTCATACTTGAAACCAGTTTCACATTTGTACGGAATTCAAACCATGGTGAATGATTCCTTTGACTGACGGATTTCAATGGATTGAGAGTTTTAATGGTGTTTTTATACTTGTTTGATTCAATCAATATGGTAGGTTGTTTAGCCACACGTGTTAATTTCATGATCAATGTATCAAAAAAGTGTGTTTGGAGTCAAAAGATGAGCATTGCTAAAGAGAATTGGTGGGGGGCACTCTCTTATTTTTGAATTCAAGAATTAATATCAATAAGAAATGAAATTCAAGATCAAGCACTCCATTGTTTGTTAAATTGAATGAATTCATGTGATAGATGGTCCATGGGCATTTTTTTCATAACGAATATAGTCATTTAAGGAAGAAGCAAATTGTAATTTGACAGTTATTGCATAAAAAATAGTCTTGGTAACAATAAGAGGAGCTTAATTCACAGGACGTGAATAGAATGTCTTTTTATTTCATACTTAAACCAGTTCACATTTGTACGGAATTCAAACCATGGTGAATGATTCCTTTGACTGACGGATTTCAATGGATTGAGAGTTTTAATGGTGTTTTATACTTGTTTGATTCAATCAATATAGTAGGTTGTTTACCCACACGTGTTAATTTCATGATCAATGTATCAAAAAGTGTGTTTGGAGTCAAAAGAGGAGCATTGCTAAAGAGAATTGGTGGGAGGCATTCTCTTATTTTGAATTCAACAATTAATATCAATAAGAAATGCAATTCAAGATCAAGCACTCCATTGTATGTTAAATTGAATGAATTCATGTGATAGATGGTCAATGGTCATTTTTTTCATAATTAATATAGTCATTAAGGAAGAAGCAAATTGTAATTTGAAAGTTATTGCATGAAAAATAGTCTTGGTAACAATGAGAGAGGAGCTTAATAATTCACAGGAGGTGAATAGAATGTCTTATTATTTCATAATAAAAACCAGTTCACATTTCTACAGAAATGCAAACCATGATGAATGATTCCTTTGACTGACTGATTTTAAATGGATTGAGAGTTTTAATGGTGTTTATACTTGTTTGATTCAATCAATATGGTAGGTTGTTTAGCCACACGTGTTAATTTCATGATCAATGTATCAAAAAGTGTGTTTGGAGTCAAAAGAGGAGCATTGCTAAAGAGAATTGGTGGGAGGCACTCTCTTATATTTTGAATTCAACAATTAATATCAATAAGAAATGAAATTCAATATCAAGCACTCCATTGTTTGTTAAATTGAATGAATTCATGTGATAGATGGTCCATCGGCATTTTTTTTCATAATGAATATAGTCATTAAGGAAGAAGCAAAATGTAATTTGAAATTATTGCTTGAAAAAATAGTCTCGGTAACAATAAGAGGAGCTGAATTCACAGGAGATGAATAGAATGTCTTATTATTTCAGAATTAAACCAGTTCACATTTGTACGGAATGCAAACCATGATGAATGACTCCTTTGACTGACGGATTTAAATGGATTGAGAGTTTTAATGGTGTTTTATGCTTGTTTGATTCAATCAATATGGTAGGGTTGTTTAGCCACACACGTGTTAATTTCATGATCAATGTATCAAAAAATGTGTTTGGAGTCAAAAGAGGAGCATTGCTAAAGAGAATTGGTGGGAGGCACTCTCTTATTTTGAATTCAAGAATTAATATCAATAAGAAATGAAATTCAAGATCAAGCACTCCATTGTATGTTAAATTGAATGAATTCATGTGATAGATGGTCCATGGGCATTTTTTTTTCATAATGAATATAGTCATTAAGGAAGAAGCAAATTGTAAATTTGAAATTATTGCATGAAAAATAGTCTCGGTAACAATAAGAGGAGCTTAATTCACAGGAGGTGAATAGAATGTCTTATTATTTCATAATTAAACCAATTCACATTTCTACGGAATGCAAACCATGAAGAATGATTCCTTTGACTGATGGATTTAAATGGATTGAGAATTTTAATGGTCTTTATGCTTGTTTGATTCAATCAATATGGTAGGTTGTTTAGCCACACACGTGTTAATTTCATGATCAATGTATCAAAAAGTGTGTTTTGGAGTCAAAAAGAGGAGCATTGCTAAAGAGAATTGGTGGGAGGCACTCTCTTATTTTGAATTCAACAATTAATATCAATAAGAAATGAAATTCAAGATCAAGCACTCCATTGTTTGTTAAATTGAATGAATTCATGTCATAGATGGTCCATCGGCATTTTTTTCATAATGAATATAGTCATTAAGGAAGAAGCAAGATGTAATTTGAACGTTATTGCATGAAAAATAGTCTTAGTAACAATAAGAGGAGCTTAATTCACAAGAGGTGAATAGAATGTCTTATTATTTTAGAACTAAACCAGTTCACATTTGTTGGGAATGCAAACCATGATGAATGACTCCGTTAACTGACGGATTTAAATGGATTTAGAGTTTTTCATGGTGTTTATGCTTGTTTGATTCAATCAATATCCTAGGTTGTTTAGCTACACGTGTTAATTTCATGATCAATGTATCAAAAAGTGTGTTTGGAGTCAAAAGAGGAGCATTGCTAATGAGAATTGGTGGGAGGCACTCTCTTATTTTGCATTCAACAATTAATATCAATAAGAAATGAAATTCAAGATCAAGCACTCCATTGTTTGTTAAATTGAATGAATTCATGTGATAGATGGTCCATGGGCATTTTTTTTCATAACGAATATAGTCATTAAGGAAGAAGCAAATTGTAATTTGACAGTTATTGCATGAAAAATAGTCTTGGTAACAATAAGAGGAGCTTAATTCACAGGACGTGAATAGAATGTCTTATTATTTCATAATTAAACCAGTTCACATTTGTACGGAATTCAAACCACGGTGAATGATTCCTTTGACTGACGGATTTCAACGGATTGAGAGTTTTAATGGTGTTTATACTTGTTTGATTCAATCAATATGGTAGGTTGTTTAGCCACACGTGTTAATTTCATGATCAATGTATCAAAAAGTGTGTTTGGAGTCAAAAGAGGAGCATTGCTAAAGAGAATTGGTGGGGGGCACTCTCTTATTTTGAATTCAAGAATTAATATCAATAAGAAATGAAATTCAAGATCAAGCACTCCATTGTTTGTTAAATTGAATGAATTCATGTGATAGATGGTCCATCGGCATATTTTTCATAATGAATATAGTCATTAAGGAAGAAGCAAAATGTAATTTGAAAGTTATTGCATGAAAAATAGTCGTTGGTAACAATAAGAGGAGCTTAATTCACAGGAGGTGAATAGAATGTCTTATTTATTTCAGAATTAAACCAGTCCACATTTGTACGGAAAAGCAAACCATGATGAATGACTCTCTTTTGACTGACGGATTTAAATGGATTTAGAGTTTTAATGGTGTTTATGCTTGTTTGATTCAATCAATATGGTAAGTTGTTTAGCCACACGTGTTAATTTTATGATCAATGTATCAAAAAGTGTGTTTTGGAGTCAAAAGAGGAGCATTGCTAAAGAGAATTGGGTGGGAGGCACTCTCTTATTTTGAATTCAACAATTAATATCAATAAGAAATGAAATTCAAGATCAAGCACTCCATTGTTTGTTAAATTGAATGAATTCATGTCATAGATGGTCCATCGGCATTTTTTTCATAATGAATATAGTCATTAAGGAAGAAGCAAGATGTAATTTGAACGTTATTGCATGAAAAATAGTCTTGGTAACAATAAGAGGAGCTTAATTCACAAGAGGTGAATAGAATGTCTTATTATTTTAGAACTAAACCAGTTCACATTTGTTGGGAATGCAAACCATGATGAATGACTCCTTTAACTGACGGATTTAAATGGATTTAGAGTTTTCATGGTGTTTATGCTTGTTTGATTCAATCAATATCGTAGGTTGTTTAGCTACACGTGTTAATTTGATGATCAATGTATCAAAAAGTGTGTTTGGAGTCAAAAGAGGAGCATTGCTAATGAGAATTGGTGGGAGGCACTCTCTTATTTTGCATTCAACAATTAATATCAATAAGAAATGAAATTCAAGATCAAGCACTCCATTGTTTGTTAAATTGAATGAATTCATGTGATAGATGGTCCATCGGCATATTTTTCATAATGAATATAGTCATTAAGGAAGAAGCAAAATGTAATTTGAAAGTTATTGCATGAAAAATAGTCTTGGTAACAATAAGAGGAGCTTAATTCACAGGAGGTGAATAGAATGTCTTATTATTTCAGAATTAAACCAGTCCACATTTGTACGGAAAGCAAACCATGATGAATGACTTTTTTGACTGACGGATTTAAATGGATTTAGAGTTTTAATGGTGTTTATGCTTGTTTGATTCAATCAATATGGTAAGTTGTTTAGCCACACGTGTTTAATTTTATGATCGATGTATCAAAAAAGTGTGTTTGGAGTCAAAAGAGGAGCATTGCTAAAGAGAATTGGTGGGAGGCACTCTCTTTATTTTGAATTCAACAATTAATATCAATAAGAAATGAAATTCAAGATCAAGCACTCCATTGTTTGTTAAATTGAATGAATTCATGTGATAGATGGTCCATCGGCATATTTTTCATAATGAATATAGTCATTAAGGAAGAAGCAAAATGTAATTTGAAAGTTATTGCATGAAAAATAGTCGTGGTAACAATAAGAGGAGCTTAATTCACAGGAGGTGAATAGAATGTCTTATTATTTCAGAATTAAACCAGTCCACATTTGTACGGAAAGCAAACCATGATGAATGACTCCTTTGACTGACGGATTTAATTGGATTTAGAGTTTTAATGGTGTTTATGCTTGTTTGATTCAATCAATATGGTAAGTTGTTTAGCCACACGTGTTAATTTTATGATCAATGTATCAAAATGTGTGTTTGGAGTCAAAAGAGGAGCATTGCTAAAGAGAATTGGTGGGAGGCACTCTCTTATTTTGAATTCAACAATTAATATCAATAAGAAATGAAAATTCAAGATCAAGCACTCCATTGTATGTTAAATTGAATGAATTCATGTGATAGATGGTCCATGGGCATTTTTTTTCATAATGAATATAGTCATTAAGGAAGAAGCAAAATGTAATTTGAAACTTATTGCATGAAAAATAGTCTTGGTAACAATGAGAGGAGCTTAATTCACAGGAGGTGAATAGAATGTCTTATTATTTCATAATTAAACCAGTTCACATTTCTACGGAATGCAAACCATGATGAATGATTCCTTTGACTGACGGATTTAAATGGATTGAGAGTTTTAATGGTGTTTATACTTGTTTGATTCAATCAATATGGTAAGTTGTTTAGCCACACGTGTTAATTTTATGATCAATGTATCAAAAAGTGTGTTTGGAGTCAAAAGAGGAGCATTGCTAAAGAGAATTGGTGGGAGGCACTCTCTTATTTTGAATTCAACAATTAATATCAATAAGAAATGAAATTCAAGATCAAGCACTCCATTGTATGTTAAATTGAATGAATTCATGTGATAGATGGTCCATCGGCATATTTTTCATAATGAATATAGTCATTAAGGAAGAAGCAAAATGTAATTTGAAAGTTATTGCATGAAAAATAGTCGTGGTAACAATAAGAGGAGCTTAATTCACAAGAGGTGAATAGAATGTCTTATTTTTCAGAATTAAACCAGTCCACATTTGTACGGAAAGCAAACCATGATGAATGACTCCTTTGACTGACGGATTTAAATGGATTTAGAGTTTTAATGGTGTTTATGCTTGTTTGATTCAATCAATATGGTAAGTTGTTTAGCCACACGTGTTAATTTTATGATCGATGTATCAAAAAGTGTGTTTGGAGTCAAAAGAGGAGCATTGCTAAAGAGAATTGGTGGGAGGCACTCTCTTATTTTGAATTCAACAATTAATATCAATAAGAAATGAAATTCAAGATCAAGCACTCCATTGTTTGTTAAATTGAATGAATTCATGTGATAGATGGTCCATCGGCATATTTTTCATAATGAATATAGTCATTAAGGAAGAAGCAAAATGTAATTTGAATGTTATTGGATGAAAAATAGTCGTGGTAACAATAAGAGGAGCTTAATTCACAGGAGGTGAATAGAATGTCTTATTATTTCAGAATTAAACCAGTCCACATTTGTACGGAAAGCAAACCATGATGAATGACTCCTTTGACTGACGAATTTAATTGGATTTAGAGTTTTAATGGTGTTTATGCTTGTTTGATTCAATCAATATGGTAAGTTGTTTAGCCACACGTGTTAATTTTATGATCAATGTATCAAAAAGTGTGTTTGGAGTCAAAAGAGGAGCATTGCTAAAGAGAATTGGTGGGAGGCACTCTCTTATTTTGAATTCAACAATTAATATCAATAAGAAATGAAATTCAAGATCAAGCACTCCATTGTATGTTAAATTGAATGAATTCATGTGATAGATGGTCCATGGGCATTTTTTTCATAATGAATATAGTCATTAAGGAAGAAGCAAAATGTAATTTGAAACTTATTGCATGAAAAATAGTCTTGGTAACAATGAGAGGAGCTTAATTCACAGGAGGTGAATAGAATGTCTTATTATTTCATAATTAAACCAGTTCACATTTCTACGGAATGCAAACCATGATGAATGATTCCTTTGACTGACGGATTTAAATGGATTGAGAGTTTTAATGGTGTTTATACTTGTTTGATTCAATCAATATGGTAAGTTGTTTAGCCACACGTGTTAATTTTATGATCAATGTATCAAAAAGTGTGTTTGGAGTCAAAAGAGGAGCATTGCTAAAGAGAATTGGTGGGAGGCACTCTCTTATTTTGAATTCAACAATTAATATCAATAAGAAATGAAATTCAAGATCAAGCACTCCATTGTATGTTAAATTGAATGAATTCATGTGATAGATGGTCCATCGGCATATTTTTTCATAATGAATATAGTCATTAAGGAAGAAGCAAAATGTAATTTGAAAGTTATTGCATGAAAAATATAGTCGTGGTAACAATAAGAGGAGCTTAATTCACAAGAGGTGAATAGAATGTCTTATTTTTCAGAATTAAACCAGTCCACATTTGTACGGAAAGCAAACCATGATGAATGACTCCTTTGACTGACGGATTTAAATGGATTTAGAGTTTTAATGGTGTTTATGCTTGTTTGATTCAATCAATATGGTAAGTTGTTTAGCCACACGTGTTAATTTTATGATCAATGTATCAAAAAGTGTGTTTGGAGTCAAAAGAGGAGCATTGCTAAAGAGAATTGGTGGGAGGCACTCTCTTATTTTGAATTCAACAATTAATATCAATAAGAAATGAAATTCAAGATCAAGCACTCCATTGTATGTTAAATTGAATGAATTCATGTGATAGATGGTCCATGGGCATTTTTTTCATAAAGAATATAGTCATTAAGGAAGAAGCAAAATGTAATTTGAAAGTTATTGCATGAAAAATAGTCTTGGTAACAATGAGAGGAGCTTAATTCACAGGAGGTGAATAGAATGTCTTATTATTTCATAATTAAACCAGTTCACATTTCTACGGAATGCAAACCATGATGAATGATTCCTTTGACTGACGGATTTAAATGGATTGAGAGTTTTAATGGTGTTTATACTTGTTTGATTCAATCAATATGGTAAGTTGTTTAGCCACACGTGTTAATTTTATGATCAATGTATCAAAAAGTGTGTTTGGAGTCAAAAGAGGAGCATTGCTAAAGAGAATTGGTGGGAGGCACTCTCTTATTTTGAATTCAACAATTAATATCAATAAGAAATGAAATTCAAGATCAAGCACTCCATTGTATGTTAAATTGAATGAATTCATGTGATAGATGGTCCATCGGCATATTTTTCATAATGAATATAGTCATTAAGGAAGAAGCAAAATGTAATTTGAAAGTTATTGCATGAAAAATAGTCGTGGTAACAATAAGAGGAGCTTAATTCACAAGAGGTGAGTAGAATGTCTTATTATTTCAGAATTAAACCAGTCCACATTTGTACGGAAAGCAAACCATGATGAATGACTCCTTTGACTGACGGATTTAAATGGATTTAGAGTTTTAATGGTGTTTATGCTTGTTTGATTCAATCAATATGGTAGGTTGTTTAGCCACACGTGTTAATTTCATGATCAATGTATCAAAAAGTGTGTTTGGAGTCAAAAGAGGAGCATTGCTAAAGAGAATTGGTGGGGGGCACTCTCTTATTTTTAATTCAACAATTAATATCAATAAGAAATTCAAGATCAAGCACTCCATTGTTTGTTAAATTGAATGAATTCATGTGATAGATGGTCCATCGGCATATTTTTCATAATGAATATAGTCATTAAGGAAGAAGCAAAATGTAATTTGAAAGTTATTGCATGAAAAATAGTCTTGGTAACAATAAGAGGAGCTTAATTCACAGGAGGTGAATAGAATGTCTTATTATTTCAGAATTAAACCAGTCCACATTTGTACGGAAAGCAAACCATGATGAATGACTCCTTTGACTGACGGATTTAAATGGATTTAGTGTTTTAATGGTGTTTATGCTTGTTTGATTCAATCAATATGGTAAGTTGTTTAGCCACACGTGTTAATTTTATGATCAATGTATCAAAAAGTGTGTTTGGAGTCAAAAGAGCAGCATTGCTAAAGAGAATTGGTGGGAGGCACTCTCTTATTTTGAATTCAACAATTAATATCAATAAGTAATGAAATTCAAGATCAAGCACTCCATTGTTTGTTAAATTGAATGAATTCAAGTGATAGATGGTCCATCGGCATTTTTTTCATAATGAATATAGTTATTAAGGAAGAAGCAAGATGTAATTTCAAAGTTATTGCATGAAAAATAGTCTTGGTAACAACAAGAGGAGCTTAATTCACAAGAGGTGAATAGAATGTCTTATTATTTTAGAACTAAACCAGTTCACATTTGTTGGGAATGCAAACCATGATGAATGACTCCTTTAACTGACGGATTTAAATGGATTTAGAGTTTTCATGGTGTTTATGCTTGTTTGATTCAATCAATATCGTAGGTTGTTTAGCTACACGTGTTAATTTCATGATCAATGTATCAAAAAGTGTGTTTGGAGTCAAAAGAGGAGCATTGCTAATGAGAATTGGTGGGAGGCACTCTCTTATTTTGCATTTCAACAATTAATATCAATAAGAAATGAAATTCAAGATCAAGCACTCCATTGTTTGTTAAAATTGAATGAATTCATGTGATAGATGGTCCATGGGCATTTTTTTTCATAACGAATATAGTCATTAAGGAAGAAGCAAATTGTAATTTGACAGTTATTGCATGAAAAATAGTCTTGGTAACAATAAGAGGAGCTTAATTCACAGGACGTGAATAGAATGTCTTATTATTTCATAATTAAACCAGTTCACATTTGTACGGAATTCAAACCATGGTGAATGATTCCTTTGACTGACGGATTTCAATGGATTGAGAGTTTTAATGGTGTTTATACTTGTTTGATTCAATCAATATGGTAGGTTGTTTACCCACACGTGTTAATTTCATGATCAATGTATCAAAAAGTGTGTTTGGAGTCAAAAGAGGAGCATTGCTAAAGAGAATTGGTGGGAGGCACTCTCTTATTTTGAATTCAACAATTAATATCAATAAGAAATGAAATTCAAGATCAAGCACTCCATTGTATGTTAAATTGAATGAATTCATGTGATAGATGGTCCATGGGCATTTTTTTCATAATGAATATAGTCATTAAGCAAGAAGCAAAATGTAATTTGAAAGTTATTGCATGAAAAATAGTCTTGGTAACAATGAGAGGAGCTTAATTCATAGGAGGTGAATAGAATGTCTTATTATTTCATAATTAAACCAGTTCACATTTCTACGGAATGCAAACCATGATGAATGATTCCTTTGACTGACGTATTTAAATGGATTGAGAGTTTTAATGGTGTTTATACTTGTTTGATTCAATCAATATGGTAGGTTGTTTAGCCATACGTGTTAATTTCATGATCAATGTATCAAAAAGTGTGTTTGGAGTCAAAAGAAGAGCATTGCTAAAGAGAATTGGTGGGAGGCACTCTCTTATTTTGAATTCAACAATTAATATCAATAAGAAATGAAATTCAAGATCAAGCACTCCATTGTTTGTTAAATTGAATGAATTCATGTGATAGATGGTCCATGGGCACTTTTTTCATAATGAATATAGTCATTAAGGAAGAAGCAAATTGTAATTTGACAGTTATTGCATGAAAAATAGTCTGGGTAACAATAAGAGGAGCATAATTCACAGGACGTTAATAGAATGTCTTATTATTTCATAATTAAACCAGTTCACATTTGTACGGAATTCAAACCATGGTGAATGATTCCTTTGACTGACGGATTTAAATGGATTGAGAGTTTTAATGATGTTTATACTTGTTTGATTCAATCAATATGGTAGGTTGTTTAGCCACACGTGTTGATTTCATGATCAATGTATCAAAAAGTGTGTTTGGAGTCAAAAGAGGAGCATTGCTAAAGAGAATTGGTGGGAGGCACTCTCTTATTTTGAATTCAACAATTAATATCAATAAGAAATGAAATTCAAGATCAAGCACTCCATTGTATGTTAAATTGAATGAATTCATGTGATAGATGGTCCATCGGCATTTTTTTCATAATGAATATAGTCATTAAGGAAGAATCAAGATGTAATTTGAACGTTATTGCATGAAAAATAGTCTTGGTAACAATAAGAGGAGCTTAATTCATAAGAGGTGAATAGAATGTCTTATTATTTTAGAACTAAACCAGTTCACATTTGTTGGGAATGCAAACCATGATGAATGACTCCTTTAACTGACGGATTTAAATGGATTTAGAGTTTTCATGGTGTTTATGCTTGTTTGATTCAATCAATATCGTAGGTTGTTTAGCTACACGTGTTAATTTCATGATCAATGTATCAAAAAGTGTGTTTGGAGTCAAAAGAGGAGCATTGCTAATGAGAATTGGTGGGAGGCAGTCTCTTATTTTGCATTCAACAATTAATATCAATAAGAAATGAAATTCAAGATCAAGCACTCCATTGTTTGTTAAATTGAATGAATTCATGTGATAGATGGTCCATGGGCATTTTTTTCATAACGAATATAGTCATTAAGGAAGAAGCAAATTGTAATTTGACAGTTATTGCATGAAAAATAGTCTTGGTAACAATAAGAGGAGCTTAATTCACCGGACGTGAATAGAATGTCTTATTATTTCATAATTAAACCAGTTCACATTTGTACGGAATTCAAACCATGGTGAATGATTCCTTTGACTGACGGATTTCAATGGATTGAGAGTTTTAATGGTGTTTAAACTTGTTTGATTCAATCAATATGGTAGGTTGTTTAGCCACACGTGTTAATTTCATGATCAATGTATCAAAAAGTGTGTTTGGAGTCAAAAGAGGAGCATTGCTAAAGAGAATTGGTGGGGGGCACTCTCTTATTTTGAATTCAATAATTAATATCAATAAGAAATGAAATTCAAGATCAAGCACTCCATTGTTTGTTAAATTGAATGAATTCATGTGATAGATGCTCCATGGGCACTTTTTTCATAACGAATATAGTCATTAAGGAAGAAGCAAATTGTAATTTGACAGTTATTGCATGAAAAATAGTCTGGGTAACAATAAGAGGAGCATAATTCACAGGACGTTAATAGAATGTCTTATTATTTCATAATTAAACCAGTTCACATTTGTACGGAATTCAAACCATGGTGAATGATTCCTTTGACTGACGGATTTAAATGGATTGAGAGTTTTAATGGTGTTTATACTTGTTTGATTCAATCAATATGGTAGGTTGTTTAGCCACACGTGTTGATTTCATGATCAATGTATCAAAAAGTGTGTTTGGAGTCAAAAGAGGAGCATTGCTAAAGAGAATTGGTGGGAGGCACTCTCTTATTTTGAATTCAACAATTAATATCAATAAGAAATGAAATTCAAGATCAAGCACTCCATTGTATGTTAAATTGAATGAATTCATGTGATAGATGGTCCATGGGAATTTTTTTCATAATGAATATAGTCATTAAGGAAGAAGCAAAATGTAATTTGAAATTATTGCATGAAAAATAGTCTCGGTAACAATAAGAGGAGCTTAATTCACAGGAGGTGAATAGAATGTCTTATTATTTGAGAATTAAACCAGTTCATATTTGTACGGAATGCAAACCATGATGAATGACTCCTTTGACTGACGGATTTAAATGGATTGAGAGTTTTAATGGTGTTTATACTTGTTTGATTCAATCAATATGGTAGGTTGTTTAACCACACGTGTTAATTTCATGATCAATGTATCAAAAAGTGTGTTTGGAGTCAAAAGAGGAGCATTGCTAAAGCGAATTGGTGGGGGGCACTCTCTTATTTTGAATTCAACAATTAATATCAATAAGAAAATGAAATTCAAGATCAAGCACTCCATTGTTTGTTAAATTGAATGAATTCATGTGATAGATGGTCCATCGGCATTTTTTTTTTCGTAATGAATATAGTCATTAAGGAAGAATCAAGATGTAATTTTGAACGTTATTGCATGAAAAATAGTCTTTGGTAACAATAAGAGGAGCTTAATTCACAAGAGGTGAATAGAATGTCTTATTATTTTAGAACTAAACCAGTTCACATTTGTTGGGAATGCAAACCATGATGAATGACTCCTTTAACTGACGGATTTAAATGGATTTAGAGTTTTCATGGTGTTTATGCTTGTTTGATTCAATCAATATCGTAGGTTGTTTAGCTACACGTGTTAATTTCATGATCAATGTATCAAAAAGTGTGTTTGGAGTCAAAAGAGGAGCACTGCTAATGAGAATTGGTGGGAGGCACTCTCTTATTTTGCATTCAACAATTAATATCAATAAGAAATGAAATTCAAGATCAAGCACTCCATTGTTTGTTAAATTGAATGAATTCATGTGATAGATGGTCCATGGGCATTTTTTTCATAACGAATATAGTCATTAAGGAAGAAGCAAATTGTAATTTGACAGTTATTGCATGAAAAATAGTCTGGGTAACAATAAGAGGAGCATAATTCACAGGACGTGAATAGAATGTCTTATTATTTCATAATTAAACCAGTTCACATTTGTACGGAATTCAAACCATGGTGAATGATTCCTTTGACTGACGGATTTAAATGGATTGAGAGTTTTAATGATGTTTATACTTGTTTGATTCAATCAATATGGTAGGTTGTTTAGCCACACGTGTTGATTTCATGATCAATGTATCAAAAAGTGTGTTTGGAGTCAAAAGAGGAGCATTGCTAAAGAGAATTGGTGGGAGGCACTCTCTTATTTTGAATTCAACAATTAATATCAATAAGAAATGAAATTCAAGATCAAGCACTCCATTGTATGTTAAATTGAATGAATTCATGTGATAGATGGTCCATGGGAATTTTTTTCATAATGAATATAGTCATTAAGGAAGAAGCAAAATGTAATTTGAAATTATTGCATGAAAAATAGTTTCGGTAACAATAAGAGGAGCTTAATTCACAGGAGGTGAATAGAATGTCTTATTATTTGAGAATTAAACCAGTTCATATTTGTACGGAATGCAAACCATGATGAATGACTCCTTTGACTGACGGATTTAAATGGATTGAGAGTTTTAATGGTGTTTATACTTGTTTGATTCAATCAATATGGTAGGTTGTTTAACCACACGTGTTAATTTCATGATCAATGTATCAAAAAGTGTGTTTGGAGTCAAAAGAGGAGCATTGCTAAAGCGAATTGGTGGGGGGCACTCTCTTATTTTGAATTCAACAATTAATATCAATAAGAAATGAAATTCAAGATCAAGCACTCCATTGTTTGTTAAATTGAATGAATTCATGTGATAGATGGTCCATCGGCATTTTTTTCATAATGAATATAGTCATTAAGGAAGAATCAAGATGTAATTTGAACGTTATTGCATGAAAAATAGTCTTGGTAACAATAAGAGGAGCTTAATTCACAAGAGGTGAATAGAATGTCTTATTATTTTAGAACTAAACCAGTTCACATTTGTTGGGAATGCAAACCATGATGAATGACTCCTTTAACTGACGGATTTAAATGGATTTAGAGTTTTCATGGTGTTTATGCTTGTTTGATTCAATCAATATCGTAGGTTGTTTAGCTACACGTGTTAATTTCATGATCAATGTATCAAAAAGTGTGTTTGGAGTCAAAAGAGGAGCACTGCTAATGAGAATTGGTGGGAGGCACTCTCTTATTTTGCATTCAACAATTAATATCAATAAGAAATGAAATTCAAGATCAAGCACTCCATTGTTTGTTAAATTGAATGAATTCATGTGATAGATGGTCCATGGGCATTTTTTTCATAACGAATATAGTCATTAAGGAAGAAGCAAATTGTAATTTGACAGTTATTGCAAGAAAAATAGTCTTGGTAACAATAAGAGGAGCTTAATTCACAGGACGTGAATAGAATGTCTTATTATTTCATAATTAAACCAGTTCACATTTGTACGGAATTCAAACCACGGTGAATGATTCCTTTGACTGACGGATTTCAATGGATTGAGAGTTTTAATGGTGTTTATACTTGTTTGATTCAATCAATATGGTAGGTTGTTTAGCCACACGTGTTAATTTCATGATCAATGTATCAAAAAGTGTGTTTGGAGTCAAAAGAGGAGCATTGCTAAAGAGAATTGGTGGGGGGCACTCTCTTATTTTGAATTCAAGAATTAATATCAATAAGAAATGAAATTCAAGATCAAGCACTCCATTGTTTGTTAAATTGAATGAATTCATGTGATAGATGGTCCATGGGCATTTTTTTCATAACGAATATAGTCATTAAGGAAGAAGCAAATTGTAATTTGACAGTTATTGCATAAAAAAATAGTCTTGGTAACAATAAGAGGAGCTTAATTCACAGGACGTGAATAGAATGTCTTTTTTATTTCATACTTAAAACCAGTTCACATTTGTACGGAATTCAAACCATGGTGAATGATTCCTTTGACTGACGGATTTCAATGGATTGAGAGTTTTAATGGTGTTTTATACTTGTTTGATTCAATCAATATGGTAGGTTGTTTACCCACACGTGTTAATTTTCATGATCAATGTATCAAAAAGTGTGTTTGGAGTCAAAAGAGGAGCATTGCTAAAGAGAATTGGTGGGAGGCATTCTCTTATTTTTGAATTCAACAATTAATATCAATAAGAAATGAAATTCAAGATCAAGCACTCCATTGTATGTTAAATTGAATGAATTCATGTGATAGATGGTCAATGGGCATTTTTTTCATAATTAATATAGTCATTAAGGAAGAAGCAAATTGTAATTTGAAAGTTATTGCATGAAAAAATAGTCTTGGTAACAATGAGAGGAGCTTAATTCACAGGAGGTGAATAGAATGTCTTATTATTTCATAATTAAACCAGTTCACATTTCTACAGAATGCAAACCATGATGAATGATTCCTTTGACTGACGGATTTAAATGGATTGAGAGTTTTAATGGTGTTTATACTTGTTTGATTCAATCAATATGGTAGGTTGTTTAGCCACACGTGTTAATTTCATGATCAATGTATCAAAAAGTGTGTTTGGAGTCAAAAGAGGAGCATTGCTAAAGAGAATTGGTGGGAGGCACTCTCCTATTTTGAATTCAACAATTAATATCAATAAGAAATGAAATTCAATATCAAGCACTCCATTGTTTGTTAAATTGAATGAATTCATGTGATAGATGGTCCATCGGCATTTTTTTCATAATGAATATAGTCATTAAGGAAGAAGCAAAATGTAATTTCAAATTATTGCTTGAAAAATAGTCTCGGTAACAATAAGAGGAGCTGAATTCACAGGAGATGAATAGAATGTCTTATTATTTCAAAATTAAACCAGTTCACATTTGTACGGAATGCAAACCATGATGAATGACTCCTTTGACTGACGGATTTAAATGGATTGAGAGTTTTAATGGTGTTTATGCTTGTTTGATTCAATCAATATGGTAGGTTGTTTAGCCACACGTGTTAATTTCATGATCAATGTATCAAAAAATGTGTTTGGAGTCAAAAGAGGAGCATTGCTAAAGAGAATTGGTGGGAGGCACTCTCTTATTTTGAATTCAAGAATTAATATCAATAAGAAATGAAATTCAACATCAAGCACTCCATTGTATGATAAATTGAATGAATTCATGTGATAGATGGTCCATGGGTATTTTTTTCATAATGAATATAGTCATTAAGGAAGAAGCAAATTGTAATTTGAAATTATTGCATGAAAAATAGTCTCGGTAACAATAAGAGGAGCTTAATTCACAGGAGGTGAATAGAATGTCTTATTATTTCATAATTAAACCAATTCACATTTCTACGGAATGCAAACCATGAAGAATGATTCCTTTGACTGATGGATTTAAATGGATTGAGAGTTTTAATGGTGTTTATGCTTGTTTGATTCAATCAATATGGTAGGTTGTTTAGCCACACGTGTTAATTTCATGATCAATGTATCAAAAATGTGTTTGGAGTCAAAAGAGGAGCATTGCTAAAGAGAATTGGTGGGAGGCACTCTCCTATTTTGAATTCAACAATTAATATCAATAAGAAATGAAATTCAATATCAAGCACTCCATTGTTTGTTAAATTGAATGAATTCATGTGATAGATGGTCCATCGGCATTTTTTTCATAATGAATATAGTCATTAAGGAAGAAGCAAAATGTAATTTGAAATTATTGCATGAAAAATAGTCTCGGTAACAATAAGAGGAGCTGAATTCACAGGAGATGAATAGAATTTCTTATTATTTCAGAATTAAACCAGTTCACATTTGTACGGAATGCAAACAATGATGAATGACTCCTTTGACTGACGGATTTAAATGGATTGAGAGTTTTAATGGTGTTTATACTTGTTTGATTCAATCAATATGGTAGGTTGTTTAGCCACACGTGTTAATTTCATGATCAATGTATCAAAAAGTGTGTTTGGAGTCAAAAGAGGAGCATTGCTAAAGAGAATTGGTGGGGGGCACTCTCTTATTTTGAATTCAAGAATTAATATCAATAAGAAATGAAATTCAAGATCAAGCACTCCATTGTTTGTTAAATTGAATGAATTCATGTGATAGATGGTCCATCGGCATATTTTTCATAATGAATATAGTCATTAAGGAAGAAGCAAAATGTAATTTGAAAGTTATTGCATGAAAAATAGTCTTGGTAACAATAAGAGGAGCTTAATTCACAGGAGGTGAATAGAATGTCTTATTATTTCAGAATTAAACCAGTCCACATTTGTATGGAAAGCAAACCATGATGAATAACTCCTTAGACTGACGGATTTAAATGGATTTAGAGTTTTAATGGTGTTTATGCTTGTTTGATTCAATCAATATGGTAAGTTGTTTAGCCACACGTGTTAATTTTATGATCAATGTATCAAAAAGTGTGTATGGAGTCAAAAGAGGAGCATTGCTAAAGAGAATTGGTGGGAGGCACTCTCTTATTTTGAATTCAACAATTAATATCAATAAGAAATGAAATTCAAGATCAAGCACTTCATTGTTTGTTAAATTGAATGAATTCATGTCATAGATGGTCCATCGGCATTTTTTTCATAATGAATATAGTCATTAAGGAAGAAGCAAGATGTAATTTGAACGTTATTGCATGAAAAATAGTCTTGGTAACAATAAGAGGAGCTTAATTCACAAGAGGTGAATAGAATGTCTTATTATTTTAGAACTAAACCAGTTCACATTTGTTGGGAATGCAAACCATGATGAATGACACCGTTAACTGACGGATTTAAATGGATTTAGAGTTTTCATGGTGTTTATGCTTGTTTGATTCAATCAATATCGTAGGTTGTTTAGCTACATGTGTTAATTTCATGATCAATGTATCAAAAAGTGTGTTTGGAGTCAAAAGAGGAGCATTGCTAATGAGAATTGGTGGGAGGCACTCTCTTATTTTGCATTCAACAATTAATATCAATAAGAAATGAAATTCAAGATCAAGCACTCCATTGTTTGTTAAATTGAATGAATTCATGTGATAGATGGTCCATGGGCATTTTTTTCATAACGAATATAGTCATTAAGGAAGAAGCAAATTGTAATTTGACAGTTATTGCATGAAAAATAGTCTTGGTAACAATAAGAGGAGCTTAATTCACAGGACGTGAATAGAATGTCTTATTATTTCATAATTAAACCAGTTCACATTTGTACGGAATTCAAACCACGGTGAATGATTCCTTTGACTGACGGATTTCAACGGATTGAGAGTTTTAATGGTGTTTATACTTGTTTGATTCAATCAATATGGTAGGTTGTTTACCCACACGTGTTAATTTCATGATCAATGTATCAAAAAGTGTGTTTGGAGTCAAAAGAGGAGCATTGCTAAAGAGAATTGGTGGGAGGCATTCTCTTATTTTGAATTCAACAATTAATATCAATAAGAAATGAAATTCAAGATCAAGCACTCCATTGTATGTTAAATTGAATGAATTCATGTGATAGATGGTCAATGGGCATTTTTTTCATAATTAATATAGTCATTAAGGAAGAAGCAAATTGTAATTTGAAAGTTATTGCATGAAAAATAGTCTTGGTAACAATGAGAGGAGCTTAATTCACAGGAGGTGAATAGAATGTCTTATTATTTCATAATTAAACCAGTTCACATTTCTACAGAATGCAAACCATGATGAATGATTCCTTTGACTGACGGATTTAAATGGATTGAGAGTTTTAATGGTGTTTATACTTGTTTGATTCAATCAATATGGTAGGTTGTTTAGCCACACGTGTTAATTTCATGATCAATGTATCAAAAAGTGTGTTTGGAGTCAAAAGAGGAGCATTGCTAAAGAGAATTGGTGGGAGGCACTCTCTTATTTTGAATTCAACAATTAATATCAATAAGAAATGAAATTCAAGATCAAGCACTCCATTGTTTGTTAAATTGAATGAATTCATGTGATAGATGGTCCATCGGCATTTTTTTCATAATGAATATAGTCATTAAGGAAGAAGCAAGATGTAATTTGAACGTTATTGCATGAAAAATGGTCTTAGTAACAATAAGAGGAGCTTAATTCAAAAGAGGTGAATAGAATGTCTTATTATTTTAGAACTAAACCAGTTCACATTTGTTGGGAATGCAAACCATGATGAATGACTCCGTTAACTGACGGATTTAAATGGATTTAGAGTTTTCATGGTGTGTTTATGCTTGTTTGATTCAATCAATATCCTAGGTTGTTTAGCTACACGTGTTTAATTTCATGATCAATGTATCAAAAAGTGTGTTTGGAGTCAAAAGAGGAGCATTGCTAAAGAGAATTGGTGGGAGGCACTCTCTTATTTTGCATTCAACAATTAATATCAATAAGAAATGAAAATTCAAGATCAAGCACTCCATTGTTTGTTAAATTGAATGAATTCATGTGATAGATGGACCATGGGCATTTTTTTCATAACGAATATAGTCATGAAGGAAGAAGCAAATTGTAATTTGACAGTTATTGCATGAAAAATAGTCTTGGTAACAATAAGAGGAGCTTAATTCACAGGACGTGAATAGAATGTCTTATTATTTCATAATTAAACCAGTTCACATTTGTACGGAATTCAAACCACGGTGAATGATTCCTTTGACTGACGGATTTCAACGGATTGAGAGTTTTAATGGTGTTTATACTTGTTTGATTCAATCAATATGGTAGGTTGTTTAGCCACACGTGTTAATTTCATGATCAATGTATCAAAAAGTGTGTTTGGAGTCAAAAGAGGAGCATTGCTAAAGAGAATTGGTGGGGGGCACTCTCTTATTTTGAATTCAAGAATTAATATCAATAAGAAATGAAATTCAAGATCAAGCACTCCATTGTTTGTTAAATTGAATGAATTCATGTGATAGATGGTCCATCGGCATATTTTTCATAATGAATATAGTCATTAAGGAAGAAGCAAAATGTAATTTGAAAGTTATTGCATGAAAAATAGTCGTGGTAACAATAAGAGGAGCTTAATTCACAGGAGGTGAATAGAATGTCTTATTATTTCAGAATTAAACCAGTCCACATTTGTACGGAAAGCAAACCATGATGAATGACACCTTTGACTGACGGATTTAAATGGATTTAGAGTTTTAATGGTGTTTATGCTTGTTTGATTCAATCAATATGGTAAGTTGTTTAGCCACACGTGTTAATTTTATGATCAATGTATCAAAACGTGTGTTTGGAGTCAAAAGAGGAGCATTGCTAAAGAGAATTGGTGGGAGGCACTCTCTTATTTTGAATTCAACAATTAATATCAATAAGAAATGAAATTCAAGATCAAGCACTCCATTGTTTGTTAAATTGAATGAATTCATGTCATAGATGGTCCATCGGCATTTTTTTCATAAAGAATATAGTCATTAAGGAAGAAGCAAGATGTAATTTGAACGTTATTGCATGAAAAATAGTCTTGGTAACAATAAGAGGAGCTTAATTCACAAGAGGTGAATAGAATGTCTTATTATTTTAGAACTAAACCAGTTCACATTTGTTGGGAATGCAAACCATGATGAATGACTCCTTTAACTGACGGATTTAAATGGATTTAGAGTTTTCATGGTGTTTATGCTTGTTTGATTCAATCAATATCATAGGTTGTTTAGCTACACGTGTTAATTTCATGATCAATGTATCAAAAAGTGTGTTTGGAGTCAAAAGAGGAGCACTGCTAATGAGAATTGGTGGGAGGCACTCTCTTATTTTGCATTCAACAATTAATATCAATAAGAAATGAAATTCAAGATCAAGCACTCCATTGTTTGTTAAATTGAATGAATTCATGTGATAGATGGTCCATGGGCATTTTTTTCATAACGAATATAGTCATTAAGGAAGAAGCAAATTGTAATTTGACAGTTATTGCATGAAAAATAGTCTTGGTAACAATAAAAGGAGCTTAATTCACAGGACGTGAATAGAATGTCTTATATATTTCATAATTAATTAACCAGTTCACATTTTTGTACGGAATTCAAACCACGGTGAATGATTCCTTTGACTGACGGATTTTCAATGGATTGAGAGTTTTAATGGTGTTTATACATGTTTGATTCAATCAATATGGTAGGTTGTTTTACCCACACGTGTTAATTTTCATGATCAATGTATCAAAAAGTGTGTTTGGAGTCAAAAGAGGAGCATTGCTAAAGAGAATTGGTGGGAGGCACTCTCTTATTTTGAATTCAACAATTAATATCAATAAGAAATGAAATTCAAGATCAAGCACTCCATTGTTTGTTAAATTGAATGAATTCATGTGATAGATGCTCCATGGGCACTTTTTTCATTACGAATATAGTCATTAAGGAAGAAGCAAATTGTAATTTGACAGTTATTGCATGAAAAATAGTCTGGGTAACAATAAGAGGAGCATAATTCACAGGACGTGAATAGAATGTCTTATTATTTCATAATTAAACCATTTCACATTTGTACGGAATTCAAACCATGGTGAATGATTCCTTTGACTGATGGATTTAAATGGATTGAGAGTTTTAATGGTGTTTATACTTGTTTGATTCAATCAATATGGTAGGTTGTTTAGCCACACGTGTTGATTTCATGATCAATGTATCAAAAAGTGTGTTTGAAGTCAAAAGAGGAGCATTGCTAAAGAGAATTGGTGGGAGGCACTCTCTTATTTTGAATTCAACAATTAATATCAATAAGAAATGAAATTCAAGATCACGCACTCCATTGTATGTTAAATTGAATGAATTCATGTGATAGATGGTCCATGGGCATTTTTTTCATAATGAATATAGTCATTAAGGAAGAAGCAAAATGTAATTTGAAATTATTGCATGAAAAATAGTCTCGGTAACAATAAGAGGAGCTTAATTCACAGGAGGTGAATAGAATGTCTTATTATTTCAGAATAAAACCAGTTCACATTTGTACGGAATGCAAACCATGATGAATGACTCCTTTGACTGACGGATTTAAATGGATTGAGAGTTTTAATGGTGTTTATACTTGTTTGATTCAATCAATATGGTAGGTTGTTTAGCCACACGTGTTAATTTCATGATCAATGTATCAAAAAGTGTGTTTGGAGTCAAAAGAGGAGCATTGCTAAAGAGAATTGGTGGGGGGCACTCTCTTATTTTGAATTCAACAATTAATATGAATAAGAAATGAAATTCAAGAACAAGCACTCCATTGTTTGTTAAATTGAATGAATTCACGTGATAGATGGTCCATCGGCATATTTTTCATAATGAATATAGTCATTAAGGAAGAAGCAAAATGTAATTTGAAATTATTGCATGAAAAATAGTCTCGGTAACAATAAGAGGAGCTTAATTCACAGGAGGTGAATAGAATGTCTTATTATTTGAGAATTAAACCAGTTCATATTTGTACGGAATGCAAACCATGATGAATGACTCCTTTGACTGACGGATTTAAATGGATTGAGAGTTTTAGTGATGTTTATACTTGTTTGATTCAATCAATATGGTAGGTCGTTTAGCCACACGTGTTAATTTCATGATCAATGTATCAAAAAGTGTGTTTGGAGTCAAAAGAGGAGCATTGCTAAAGAGAATTGGTGGGGGGCACTTTCTTATTTTGAATTCAACAATTAATATCAATAAGAAATGAAATTCAAGATCAAGCACTCCATTGTTTGTTAAATTGAATGAATTCATGTGATAGATGGTCCATCGGCATTTTTTTCATAATGAATATAGTCATTAAGGAAGAATCAAGATGTAATTTGAACGTTATTGCATGAAAAATAGTCTTGGTAACAATAAGAGGAGCTTAATTCACAAGAGGTGAATAGAATGTCTTATTATTTTAGAACTAAACCAGTTCACATTTGTTGGGAATGCAAACCATGATGAATGACTCCTTTAACTGACGGATTTAAATGGATTTAGAGTTTTCATGGTGTTTATGCTTGTTTGATTCAATCAATATCATAGGTTGTTTAGCTACACGTGTTAATTTCATGATCAATGTATCAAAAAGTGTGTTTGGAGTCAAAAGAGGAGCACTGCTAATGAGAATTGGTGGGAGGCACTCTCTTATTTTGCATTCAACAATTAATATCAATAAGAAATGAAATTCAAGATCAAGCACTCCATTGTTTGTTAAATTGAATGAATTCATGTGATAGATGGTCCATGGGCATTTTTTTTCATAACGAATATAGTCATTAAGGAAGAAGCATAAATTGTAATTTTGACAGTTATTGCATGAAAAATAGTCTTGGTAACAATAAGAGGAGCTTAATTCACAGGACGTGAATAGAATGTCTTATTATTTCATAATTAAACCAGTTCACATTTGTACGGAATTCAAACCATGGTGAATGATTCCTTTGACTAACGGATTTCAATGGATTGAGAGTTTTAATGGTGTTTATACTTGTTTGATTTAATCAATATGGTAGGTTGTTTACCCACACGTGTTAATTTCATGATCAATGTATCAAAAAGTGTGTTTGGAGTCAAAAGAGGAGCATTGCTAAACAGAATTGGTGGGAGGCACTCTCTTATTTTGAATTCAACAATTAATATCAATAAGAAATGAAATTCAAGATCAAGCACTCCATTGTTTGTTAAATTGAATGAATTCATGTGATAGATGCTCCATGGGCACTTTTTTCATAACGAATATAGTCATTAAGGAAGAAGCAAATTGTAATTTGACAGTTATTGCATGAAAAATAGTCTGGGTAACAATAAGAGGAGCATAATTCACAGGACGTGAATAGAATGTCTTATTATTTCATAATTAAACCAGTTCACATTTGTACGGAATTCAAAACCATGGTGAATGATTCCTTTGACTGACGGATTTAAATGGATTTGAGAGTTTTAATGGTGTTATATACTTGTTTGATTCAATCAAATATGGTAGGTTGTTTAGCCACACGTGTTGATTTTCATGATCAATGTATCAAAAAGTGTGTTTGAAGTCAAAAGAGGAGCATTGCTAAAGAGAATTGGTGGGAGGCACTCTCTTATTTTGAATTCAACAATTATTATC